>JAMZAV010008347.1:0-28065 GCA_024449915.1 Sweltsa coloradensis
TTTTTAAAAAATTATAGATACGTTTTGAAATGCATACAATACTATAGACAACATGGCCAGAAACAAAATATGAGTAATGATTGCAAGATTTACTCGAACTCCGAGCGGAGTTTGAGGTAACCTTGAGCGTGAAACATTCGATACACCTTGGTCATTGCATGCAAACATGATTTGTTAAAAATGATTTTTTCATAAACAAAAAACATTATCGTTTAATTGTATAATGTGACATTCTCAGCTGATTTCCAATTTATTATTTATTGTGAGTTTATATCGTAACTGATTTTTCTCAAAATGTAAACTGCACGCTAAATACTTGCAACGGGATATCTGTTTAAAATTTCAGCTCAGTCTGTTTAGCCGTTCGGGGCCGTTCTGCAGCAAAGTCACTCACTCACAGACAAAAAAAAACAGATCTGATGCCGTTTGAGTTGAATTATAGACCTCAGTTGCTGCGCTCCCTCGTCTAATGAACCTGTTTGTGTTTCAGATCAATGACGGACCAACAATCATATCGAAGGCTGGCACAGCAAGCTGGCGGAAGAATGAATGGCCGAGTCAGGCATAACATATTTGAATAAATTTCTCTGCTCCAACGCCTCCACAAGACACGGAGGCAGACATGCAAGATCTGTCCAGGGAACAATTTTCAAGCAATGCATATGGTCGACTACGACTAGTACTTTGATGCTGCCAAATATGTTATGAAACACAAGAAATGAACTGTATGTGACCTGAGTTCCTTTAGATGTTTTGTGAATACTATGTAATGGACAAGCCAGCCTTATACTATTGTCCAATATAAATAATTCTATATTTTATATCTATTTTCAAATAAGATAGAACTGAATGGTGAAGTGATCGAACAGGTCACTAAAATGAAATATTTAGGATTTGTTATTATCGATAATGACTTAAGTTTGATAACATATAAAACATATTGGTAACAAAATTAGTAAAGATATAGGATTTTTGGGCCGCATAGGTTAATCCTTATTTATGTGGGCTAAACAACTAGTTTATAACACTATTATTCAGCCTCAATTTGACTACTGTGCCACACTGTTTTGTTAGCTAATAAATCGACCTTTCTTTTTAAAAAAAACTTCAATAGGAAGCGTTCAAAATAGGGTAAAAAATATGTATATTATAAATTTAAAAAAAAATTTTTTTAACACCAATATGTGCATTTCTCACTTACTTGGTTTTTTTCCCACTTTGGGGTTCCCAAAAACGGGTCAAACCCCCCCGAAAACTCGTCTGACGAGGATATTCTTTTCCCTAGTAATTTTTTAAATAACATGCGTTGTTTGAATCATGTATACCTATTGGGGGCAATTTGATTTTTTTTTGGGGGGGGGGGGCATTTTGGGGGCTTTTGAGGGGGCAACGGCCCATCGCAGCCCGCCCTGACGAGTGTTGGGATGAGCGTAGCGAGCTTTAGGACGAAGCAAGTTTCCCCATTTCACTACACTTTGGAGAAAAAAACCCGGGAATTTTTTTTTTTTTTTTCTTCTTTCTTTCTTTCTTTTATTTTTTTCTGTCTTTTTAACACGATTCCGGAAAAAACCGATACTCCGATTCGTGAAATTTTTTTGGAGGCCTTCAAAATCTCTGCTAAAACTGCCACGTTTGTGAGCGCAATCAAAAAATTAAATTTCCCATTTAAACGAATTTTACGATTTTTTTTGATTTTTAAAAATTTCTTCGACTTATAACTACGTACTTTGCTTTTATCCGATTGCAATAAATTTTTTCCAGAACCCTTAATTTATGAATTGATATATTCGTGTGAATTTTGAGCGTATCAAATAATTATTTCTCATAAAAATTGCAATTTTACGATTTTTTTAATTTCTTCTGCTTATAACCCTCTCTTTATCCATTATAATGATTTTTTTCACAGAATTTAATTTTTAAAGAATTAATATTTTTTGTGTAAAATTTGTGCTTAATCGAAAATTATTTTCTTATAAAAATTTAAATATTACGTTTTTTTTTCCCTTTTTTTAAAATTACGATTAATTAAAAAAATAATTTTAATTTTTTTTTTAATTTGATTTAATTTTAAAAAAAATTTAAACAAATTTCTGATTTTTTCACAGAACAAAAAAAAATCCGAAAAACATGGCAGCTAAATTCCCAATTACGCTCACCCCCCAAAAACCCGCGCAGGACTTAAGCGTTTTCCTATATTCTTTTTTGTGCTACTTCTTCTATACAATTTCTTGTGTCAATCATGTATACTTATGGGGGGCAGATCGACCCTTTTGGGCCCCCTTTTGGGGGCGTCTGGGGGGGAAAAAACGCCCCAAGGTTAATTGTAAGACTGGCTTTTTTAAAAATACTAAATTTTCGGGCTTTCTATTTCAATGGTCAAACCATATTATTTTTGCTACTAGTTTTTTATTTTTTTTTACATTTTATATTTTTGTATTGTTCAGGGTGTATTTATTTTTTATTGTGTAATAATTGAATTTGTATTGTGTTGGGTTCGCAAACAAAAGGCCTCAGGGCCTTAAGCTTCCCAAGATATAAAATAAAGACTCTTTTATTATTATTACTGGGAAAAACGTTTAAGTCCCGCCCTTTTGGATAGGGATTGGGGAAATTGAGCTGCCTGTGTTATCGGATTTTCTTTGTTCGTAAAAATCGAACTTTGTTGATTTTTTTAAAATTAAATCAATTAAAAAAAAAAATTAACTTAATTTTTTTTAATTAATGTAATTTTAAAAAGGAAAAAAAGTAAAATTAAATTTTCATAAAAAATAAATTTTCGTTGCCGCAAATTTTACACGAAAAATTATTCTTTAAAATTAAGGTTCTGTGAAAAATCATTATAATCTTAAAGCATGTGGGGTTTTTTAAGCTAAGAAATTTAAAAAAACGTAAAATTGGGGATTTTCATGAGAAAAAATTTTTGATTACGCTCAAATTTTACACGATATATCAAATTCATAAAATTTTAAAGGGTTTTTGAAAAATCATTACAATCGAATAAAGCTGTAGGGGTTATTCGCGTTTAAAAGCAAAGTGGCTTGACTCTGGGGGTCAAAGGGAGAACTGCCCAAGGGAGATACCGGGGGGCTGATGGCGCATTCTGTTAAATATTATAGCGTACGGTCAAATCCCGAATAAATTTTCTCGTCAAATTTATTTTTAGCAAGCAAGAAAAGGTCATAAAATTTGTAAAATACAGATTTTTTTTAATGCAATAAACAAAAAATCTGAAAGTGTTATTTTTATTCCGTGCAAAACTGTGGGGTTGATGGGGGTTCTATTCCTATTCCTTGAACACATTTTTTACAACTTTCACATTTCTTGGTGGGGGATTTCCACCAACCATAAACGATAAACCATAAAGGTAATTATTTTTTTCAAAGATGGCTGTAGGCGGGAAGGCCAATCGGGGTAAGAGCTTGTACCGTACAATACAGGCACGTAGTGTACCCATTATCTGTGGTACCGTCTTTGGGTTCAAAATTCTAAACCCAAAGATACTGTAACCATAGTATATATTATGCAAGTCTCATTAATGGTATAATTGATAATTGTAAAGATTATAATTGGAATTTTTGTAATTATTATTTATTTTTAAATAATATTTGTCCATAATTATAGTTTTTAATTTGTGCACGCATTGAATGTAAACAAATTCGACCTTGATTTTTTATTCTTTTTTGCCAAGAGATTTTTAAACCAACTGCTGCCGTGAAAAACAAATAATTATGCGTAGACTTAATTATTTTGGGCTCTTATTATTCATAATCTCAACCAAAAACAACAAAAAAACAATTCTAGGACTTAACTAGGCGTAATAAATTAGTTACTCTGCGTATTAATAATAGTAGGCCTATATATAAATTTTAGTGAAGGCCGTCCCATCCATTAACTTATAACTTTAAATTTTTAGCCGCTTTTGGAGGGGGGGGGGGGGGGGGGGGGCTTTTTAAATGTGAGGACAATGTTTTAAGAGGTTTCAATGGCGTGACGAAACACAAATTTAAAAAACAAATCGAGTTTGATAATCTATTCGCGAGGAACCGCAAAACTTACTTCCGGGGGGGCGTGGACGGGGGGGGGGGGGGGAGGGGGTGGGGGGGGGGGGGAGAGAATAAATAATTTGAGATATAATATTATATTACATATCCTATAGGCCTAAGTAAAGGCCAATAATCATAAAAATTCGCGGTTTGCCATCAAGTTAAAATTCCCTGAAAATACACGTCTCCAAATTACGAAAATAAAATTCCTTATTTTGCTAGTTATTTTCAGCGCAGAGTTACAAAATATAGTTTATTGTCCTACCCATCGTACCCCAACTACTGGAAAGTGGAAATACATCTAGAACTTGGACCTTACAATGAAATATTATGCTTTAAAGCATGAAAAACACACTTGCTCCCTATGCAGCCCGTGGTTTTTATCTTGCCTTCGGACGCCATGTTTGGTCCACGAACCGTGGCTGCTACCTGGTTAGGTTTTACCGCGAATAAGCCGAAGAAATTTTTTAAAAATCGAAAAAAAAATCGTAAAATTGCGATTTTCATGAGAAAATTTTTTCGATTGCGCTCAAAAACGTGGCAGTTTTTAGTTCACGAGATTTCGAAGGCCTCCATAAAAAATTTCATCGCAATCGGAGTATCCCTTTAAACCGGATTTTGTGTTAACAGACAGAAAAAAAATACAGAAAAAAAACATTCCGGATTTTTTTTCTCCAGTGTAGTGAAATGGAATCTTCGCTAACCTCATCCAATTATTATTACTAGAAAAACGCTTAAGTCCCCGCCGCGTTGTTGGATGAGCGTAATTGGTGCATTGAGCTGCCATATGTTACGGGATTTTCTGTTGTTCTGTGAAAAAATCATTACTTAGTCAAAAGATTTTTTTATTAAATTAAATTAAATTAAAAAATTTAAATTAATTTTTTTAATTCATCGTAATTTTTAAAAAAGAAAAAATCGTAAAATTATTGCAATTTTCATAGGAAATAATTATTTGATTGCGCTCAAATTTTAACAAGAATATATTAATTCATGAAATTAAGGTTCTGTGAAACAAATAATTACAATAGGACAAAGCATGTAGGTGTTATAAGTCAAAGAATTGTTTTAAAAAAGAAAAAAACCCGTAAAATTTTCGAATTTCAAGAAAAATAATTTTTTTGATTACGCTCAAATTTCGCACGAATATATTAATTAATAAATTAAGTTTCTGTGAAAAAATCATTACAATCGGATAAAGCAGGTAGGTGTTTTAAGTCGAAGAAATTTTTTTTAAAAATCGAAAAAAATCGTAAAATTGCCTTTTTATAAGAAAAAAATTTCCCGATTGCGCTCAAAAACGTGGCAGTTCTAAGTTCAGAGATTTTCCAAAGGGTCTCCATAAAATTTCAGGGGCCAATCGGATTAAATGGGGTTTTCCCGGGAATCGTTTTAAACAGACACAAAAAAATACAAAAAAAAAAAAAAACCCCATTCGGATTTTTTTTTTCTCCAGTTTAGTGAAATGGAATCTTCGCAAAGCCCCTTCCAATTATTTTTATTTTTAAATTATTTTATGCCCTGAAAGTCAACAGTCAAACAAATAGCAGTCTCGTAACGGTTTGTTCTGGGGGGCCCCGGGTGGGTTTAAATTTGGTAAAATAGGGGCACTTTTACCCGGGGAGGTTCTGGGTTAAAACCCCAGTCGGGGCAAACTTTTTGGGACAACGGGCTATGAAAAATAACTATGCCCTTTTAAAGCAGGCTTAGGGTTTAAAAAACCCTTTAAATTTCATTTTTTTAAATTTTTATTATTATTACTGAACTATGACCCATTTTTTTTAAAAAAAAACCCAAGATATAACACCCTCCCAAATGAAAATATCATTTTTGCAATCTTTACCAACCTGTATCTTTCCCTTTATTTAATTTTTAAGATTTTTTTTAAAAAATTTTATTTAAATGGACAATATGAAGCAAACAAAAATAGGGGATTCCCGGGGTTCAAAATCAAAGGGGGAAAAAACTTTTGACTAAATTAATAACAAATAGGGAAAACAAACACTTTTTTTTTTGGACACCTGCTTTTTTCAACACCTACCTAATTTCCCCAATTTCCCTTTTTCATTTTTATTTTTTTTTGCAGTTTTTCAAATTTCCTATTTTCATTATTTTACCCTTTTGGGTTTTGTTTTAAGAGTCTCCCGGAGTTTGGCCTGTGGGGCCTTTAAGTTGGGTTTAATGGGAGCTTGAAAAGGCATGGAGGTGGGATTTCGCAAATCCCAAATTGGGGAATATTAAAAAAATAGCCTTTCCAATAACGGCCGCAGTTGAAATTTAAACGTTTTGGGGCTGCACGTGTACTGCAGAAGCCCCCGGTACGGTCCCGGCCCCCGTGATCCGGTCTACGGCCCGCGAGGCGCGAAGCACAAATTATTTCCCCTTCGTTCGCGGGTCTCGTCCGGGGATGATTTTTAATAGAGGGTGCAGATCGGGGGGTGTTTTGGTAAATTTTAATCAGGAATTCCAATTGGTTTTTAAATTTGTATGTGATAAAATGAAAAAATTTGGAAAAAATCCCCCCCGCTGAAAACTGTGGAATAAACACGCCCTTTAAAAGGGATATGTATATTCGAAACGTTTAAATTTAACCACAAGACATACTTGAGGCTGATTGGTACATATTTTAAATCACTTTTTTAAATTAAAAATTTATTATGGGGTTGCGTACGTGAAACCCCGTCCCTTTTTTTGCGTTTAAAGCTACGTACATAAGTATACCTAATATTAAAGGGTTTAGGGAATACTTTTAATCAGGATAAATTTTTTTACTAGCTTGCAAACCCACCTCCAATGCAACATGCACTGATCCATTAAATTGGTTTTATAAGAAATGGGAAATTTTTGAAAAGTTTCTGAAGTAAGCGCTTTTTTTATTAAATTTGCCATTGAATTTTCCCAATACATTGAACTCGTCACTTTTTTCTACTATAAATTCCTTATCAAAAAAGACAGTATGTAAGGTACAACAATATCCCTATTTTGGGTTTTATGTTTCCCGTTTTTTTTTTGACTGCTTTTGAAGGGGGAAAGATAAAAAAAAGTCAACTATTCCCCGGGCCCTTTTGATTAGACTTTTTTGTTCTTTTAGGTGGCGGCCTAATAAGAAATATAAATATTTATTATTCGTAAAAAACCTTTTTCCCATGATATCCCTATCCCAATGGGGAAAGGGCGGCAAGGCACATATGTTAATTAATAAAGTAAAAAATAATTTGAAAGGAAAAGGGAAAAACCCCAAATTTGTAATGTGTGTTAAAAATTATGAAACGCAAATTAAAAATTTCTTTGGGGAAAGTATTTTTTTTATTTTTGCTTTACTTGCGATATTTTTTTATTTTTTCCCTGGGGGGACATTTGAAATAACCGTTCACATTATTTTCTCTATTCAAAATCCCATAAAAAAAATTTTTAAAGAAACCCCATTTCTCGCTAAGCCCCAAATACTTTAACAAAGGTATTTATTGATACAGAATAAAACATTCCCTGCCATTTTTTGTTGTGTCAATGTTTTTATTACTTCCCTTTTTATAATAACATTTTTAAAAAAAAAAATTTATGATTTTTTTGATCAGTTTTAACCATTGTGTAAATGTTAAGTACAACTTAAATTGGGTTTTTCGATTTCGATTCCGGGTGTGATCGTTTTGCTATAAGACCCAAATTTTGAGTGCATGGGGAGTTTCAAACCCAAATTTCCATTTGGATTAAAAAAACACTGTTTTTAATTATTACACGGGAAATAAACCGCTTTTGGCTTTTAATTCCCTTCGGCCTTGCATTGACGTACTAGAACATCTGGAGGGTGGGTAGAAGTGCGAAAGGTTTAAAATAAAATACATACTTATTAAAGTGTTGAATGATCATCGCCGGGGCATTGGCAATGTGTTCTGTTAGGGGATCACTCGAGGGGGCAGGCGGCAAATGCAAAAAAGGACCCCGAAAACACGTCTCTCTTTTTTTTTTGGGGCCCCGTTTTGGAAAAATTTTTTCCAAAACCCAAAATATTTCAAACATGTCCCAGCATGTTTGACATGGCTTTGTCAAACCCTGCTTTGGTTTGTTTTGGGGACCGAAAAAAACCGTTAGAGGTGTTTCATGCATAACGCGTGAACTGTTTTGGGGAAGGAAAAGGGTTTTGAATCCCTTTCACCAGAAATCCAGCTGAAAGTTTCATCCGGGAATTTTTTGGGCCCTTAGGCAAAATCCCGGGATGAAAGGGCCTTTTTTAGTTTTTATTTCTAGGCGGTGCGTCCCTTTGTTTTCACTCATTTCAATTAAAAATTTTTGTAATTAGCAAAAATTTTAACAATTATTTTACGTCGTCTCTAATGCTTATTTGGGTTGGAATCCGCCCGGAGAAAAAAAATCCTGAATCATAATATCCCCCGGGGACCCAAATTTTTTTTAATTTCTGTTTCGTGATAACCCCCCAAATGCACTTCTCCCCCTCACCCGAGTTTACTTGACCCTTCCGGTGGGGTTGGGGAACGGATCTAATTAAGTGTAGGTTACGTTAAACAGATCTTACAGAAAGTACAGCTACCTTCCCCCCGGGCGCAGAATTGTCCCAAAAGTTCACTCATTTTAGGGTTAAAAAAAATTTTATAGGAACAGGGTAAATTCGTGGGAAAAGGGTGCGTGTGTCAATAAAATTTAAATCTACTGAAACACGCCCCCATCGAAATAAGGGGAGGTTCCTTTTAAAAATCAAAACACAAAATAATCCAAATCTTGAGCCCTACAAAATTTTTTTTATATGCACTTAAAAACAAACTAAAATCACTGCGTAAAAAATGGGTCCCCCTATCTCGAGGGGAAAAAATTTAATTGGGGAATGTTTTTTTTTATTAAATAAACACAAATATTAATTCCTTTAAAAAAAGTAAAACAGCCTAAAAAAAAATACTAATAGTGCCCGGGATAATACAATCCCGTTAGACAACGTTTGGGCCATTTTTTTTCCAAACGAAAAAATATCGCCCTCTAATACATTATATTAGCGATTTATAAAATTTAAAAAAAAGTGACAAAACCGGGGTTTAAACCCCGGGAAACCTTAGCTGTCCGGGCTATGCTCTTACCAACTGAGCTATGCAGCCACCAAATTAAAAAAATGTCTAACTTGGGCTTTTTGAATTACATTTTACGGACAGCTAAAGGGCCCCGGGTTTAAACCCTGGGGTAAGGGCACTTTTTAATTTTTGTCCAAAAATTTCTAACAAAAAAGAGTCATATTTGCTTACTTACAAAAACCAAGGTTAAAAACCCCGTATATCCCAAAATTTTAGGGGGGTTTTTTAAAAAGCCCGGGTTTTTTATTCTTACTTTTTTTTCCCCGTCTGCTCTACACACTTATTAACAATGTACAAAACAGACCAAAAATTAGGGCAGATTTAAATTGGGGGGCTGATAGCTCGTTGGTTTAAAACAAAACCCCGGGCAGCAAGGTCCCGGCCCGGGGTTTAAACCCCCGGGGTAGTCACTTTTTTAAATTTTGTCTAAAGTACTAACAAAAACAGCCCTCATAGTCCCCCTTACTATAAAGCCAAGGTTTAAAAAATACATATAAAAAAAACGACCCAAGTAAAAAAATTATTAACCCCACAACACGAAATGTCTTACAATTACCCTATTCTATAATAAACACGCATGTGACCAATTTTTTTTTTCAACATTAACCCTCCCCACCCCGTAACACCACACACTTCTTATGGCTTATTTTTTTATGGGGGAACACACACTTTCTAAGTATGATAAGTACACAGAGTCCCCCAAAAAAATTGAAATGAAAAAAAACCAGATTTGCCTATATCTCGATTTGGGCAGAATTGCTCGGTTACAAGGTCACTGCATGTTACGAAACGAAAAGAAAAGTCTAGGGCCCAGGGTGTCCGCTTGAAAACTGGTAATTTACGATCGGTGGGGTGTTTATCGGGGCCGTAACAGTTTGCAATTTGCCCCAAAAAAATAGCGGTAAAAAGGTTGATGCTAATTTTAAATTTTTTCAAATCGTCAAATATAATTTTTATAAAGGCCAGATAACTTATCCAGATAAAATGAGGAAAAAACGATTTTAATTTCGTTTATATTTTTTTTAACACCGATTGATTTTTTAAATTCTTTTTGGATAACTCGTTAATTTTAGTTTTTCCTTTCCCGAAGAGTTAGAGTTTAAAAGAGTTAGAGAACAGTTAAAATATTTACTTTTCAAACACGTGGGTTTCAAGTGAACCAAAAGGCGAATTCAATCGAGCGCTTTGCTTTTTCAATGTCCCCGGGTATTATTTTAAAAGTTGGCGGGCTATGACGTGTTATGATGCTATTTCCCTTTTAAAAGACACAAATTAAAAAAAGGTGCCTCCACCGGGGGTTGACCCCCAACCTCTGGGGTCTGGGCAGTGCCCCTCACCCCTTTTTATTATTAATTTTCCTAACTTAAAAAAAAAATGGTCCCGTGGGCCCTGGTTCAATCCCAGGTGGTAGGGACGGTTTTTAAAACTATTTTAAATATACAATGTTTATTTAAATTGCCAAAAAAAGTCAATAAAATACTGTATTCCCTTTTTGTTTATTATCATCCTGGAAAGTGATTTTCACCGTGTTTCAAAACCCTTTTTTTTTTCCTATTAGAAAATGTTTTTTGTTGTACCCCCAAAAAAATGGGCTTGTTTTCCATGAACCCTCCCCCCCTCCCCCCACCCCTTCCAACCCCAAATTCATATTAGTACTTTCCCCGCTCAATGGGCGATACACTAAAAATTATCTTACTTCAATTCACGTGCAGTAAAAATTGAAAGACTCAGAAATGCATAAATTAAAAACGCGCCCTGGGGCGGAGATTAATAATTGTTTCATTCGTTTTTAAATAATAAAATAAAATTGTCCCGACTGGGGGTCGAAAACCCAAAAAAAATACCCGGGCCCTGTAGGCCCCACATAAAAATAAATTGGGTAAATTTGGGTTTTCCCTACGTACAAGGGGCTGTAAGAGTGCAATAAAAATTGACCCAAGCATAGCAATTTATAGGCAGATAAGGGATAATGATTCAAAAGGGGTCCTTTCAGTAGTTCACGGGGCCCAAAATCATGTACCAAAACAGAACAAGTTATTAAAAAAAATTTTCATGACCTGTTTATCAAAAAGGGGAAAAAGCTTTGTATCGGAGGGTTTTCGCCCCTTGGTGGAGTCAAAAAAAAAACCCAAAAAAAGCGCCGAAACATGCATTCGTACTTTCCCTTGTACAGCGGGGCACCCCTTTTTCAAAAATTTTCAGATTTTTAGGAATGCTAGTTGAAGGTGTATAAATTCACGTGGTTTAGTACTTTTTTCCCAAAAAGTACTTGGTTCCCCTAAAAAAAATTCCCCGAAAAAAAAAAGGGGTTTAAAGTTAAAAAAATTCCCCCAAAAATTTAACAAATTTTTTAAAAAAAAGGGGCAATTTTTGGGAAAAAAAACCCAACACACGTTCATTTGGAAAGTCTTTTCTGAGTTTGGGGAAAAAAAAAAAAAAATAGTCCGATATCTCAAATCGTGTCGTTAGTTTCGATGGAAGTACGGGAAACCCCTGCAAAAACACCGAAAAATACAGGGTCCGTAGAGCCCCTTAAAATTTGATTACAAATGACAAGTCTGTTTTTTTTTTTTTTTTTTTTGGGGGAGTCCCTTTAAATTTGTACTTGTTGCAAAATATGTAGATTTATTTATCTAAAACTGTGTTGTATTTGTGTTTCCCCAAGTATAATATTTTTTATTCAAATTTCAATTTTTTTTTTTTTTAGTTTGTTTTGTTATACAGGTCGGTGTTCCACTGAGTTTGTTCTATTTTTCTTTGTTATTGTTGTATAACTTCGCAACAGCACCGTAGTTGTATGAATGTACACATTGTTGTGGTTTAAACCCACAGACAAGCCTTACTTTAAGGCTTGTTGGACCGAAGCAAATAAAAAATGTACCATATTAATTAATGAATTAATAAAAAAAAAAATTATTATTATTATTATTATTATTATTATTATTATTATTATTAAGAAATCAAATATTTTACGAGTCATTTCGCTGTGTTCGTTTTTTTTAAAATTACCTAACGTTTCGATACGACTGTGCGTATCATCATCTGAGGCACACTGAAAATCTTTAAATTGAGATTGTTTTTGTTGAATTCTTTTGCTCTTCTTTGGCTCTGTTTGTCATTGTCCAAAGAACTAGAAACATCTTAAACTTCCTTGATGCTGTTGCTTCTGCTGTTTGTTGTTGTTGTGGCAGTGGTGGTGGTTATTTTTGTTGTTGTTTTGTTGTTGTTGTTGTTGTGTTTTTTGTTGTTGTGTTGTTTGTTGTTTGTTGTTGTTGTTATTGTGTTGTTGTTGTTGTTTTGTTGTTGTTGTTGTTGTTGTTGTTGTTGTTGTTGTTGTTGTTGTTGTTGTTTTTTGTTGTTGTTTGTTGTTGTTGTTGTCTTTTGCCCTTTGGGCTTTCGTCGTCGTCGTCGT
Organism: Sweltsa coloradensis; assembly: GCA_024449915.1. Taxonomy (NCBI): domain Eukaryota; kingdom Metazoa; phylum Arthropoda; class Insecta; order Plecoptera; family Chloroperlidae; genus Sweltsa; species Sweltsa coloradensis. Next base: position 12,531 of record JAMZAV010008347.1, read on the forward strand.
CGTCGTCGTCGTCGTCGTCGCGTCGTCGTCGTCGTCGTCGTCGTCGTCGTCGTCGTCGTCGTCGTCGTCGTCGTCGTCTTGAGAGTAGTTTCCCTATCATCGGACTCCATGTTTTGCTTAATTTAAAACCACCAAAATACCCCATTAAAATTATTGGGTGCTTGGCAATTTCAATCGATTCTCTTATGAGTCGAGGAAAAAGGTTTTCTTCTGTGCATAAAATTTTGGTATCTTCAAAAAGGATCTTGTGCGTGGGATCATTAGCATTTTCCACCACTGTTTTTGCTACTTATTATTATTAGTAGTAGTACGTACCTTATGGGGGGAGACTTCATGTTGCGAGCTCTTGGACTAAAATTACTTGCAACTGGCAGACTCTGTCGGTCAGCCGCTCATCAGACCCACAATGACAAAAACCTTTGTGTTGCCGTGTCGGTGCACTGCTGTGTGAGTGTGCATTATAAGGGCGCGTCAACTGTAAGGCCATAATGCCCCACTCTTAGCCTATGATAGGCTAGGATGGTCTAAGGTAGGGAGAAGAAAGGGAATGTTTACCGGGGTACTCAACACATGGCTCACTCACTCGTCTAACAACGACTTTTGGGGTTTTCCCAGTTTAGTTTACATTTCTCAATTGTTCCCGAAAAACTCAAAACTAAATTGCACATCTGACAGCGGGCCCAGAGTTGAATTCAGGCTCTTCATCCCGGGGGTATTATATTCGCGGTTAAAACCTAACCAGGTAGCAGCACGGTGTATGCCAACATGGCCGTCCGAAGGCAATAAAAAACACGGGCTGCATAGGGAGCAAGTGTGTTTTTCATGCTTTAAAGCATAATATTTCATTGCAAGCGTCAGTTTTTAAAGTATCTCCACTTTCCAGTAGTTTTGGGGACGATGGGGTAGGACAATCAGTATATTTTGGTAACCCTCAGCCGCAAAATAACTACAAAATAAGGAATTTTATCTCGTAATTTGGAGACGTGTATTTTCAGTAATTTTAACTTGATGTAATACCGCGAATTTATTTTGATTATTAACCTTTACTTAGGCCTATATGATATGTAATATAATATTATACCACACATTATTTATTCTCCGCCCCCCCCCCCCTCCCCCGCCCCCCCCCCAACGGAAGTAATTTTTTGCGGGTTCTTTGCGAATAATTATCAAACCGATTTGTTATTAAATTTGTGTTTCCCTCCCCGCCATTGAAACCTCTTAAAACATTGTCTCACATTTAAAAAATCGCCCCCCCCCCCCCCCCCCCCAAGCGGCTAGAAATTTAAAAATTATAAGTTATATGGATGGCAAACCCGGCCTTCACTAAACTTTATATACAGGCCTCTATCATTAAACGTATAGTTAACTAATTATATTACGCCTAGTTAAGTCATAGAATTGTTTTTTTTGTTGTTTTGGTTGGATTATAAATAATTTTGAGCCCATAAATAATTAATCTAAAGCATAATTATTTGCTGTTCACAGCAGCAGTTGGTACAAAAACTCTTGGCATATAAGAATAAAAAATCAAGGTAGGATAGTTTACATTCAATGCACTGCACAAATTTAAAAACTATAACTATGGACATATATTATTAATAATAAAAAATAATTACAAACATGCCATATTATATCTATACCAATTATCAATTATACCATTAATGAGACTTGCATAATATACTATGGTTCACAGTATCTTTGGGTTTAGAATGTTAAACCCAAAGACGGTAGGCCCTACATATAGCTCTTAGCCAACTTTGGCCCTATACCGCCTACAGCACATCATTGTAATAAATTAATTACCATTATGGTTTATCGTTTATCGGTTGGTGGTATCCATGAAACTGATGAAAGTTGTGAAAAATGTGTCTCAAGGAATAGGAATAGAACTCCCATCTAACCCACAGTATTGCACGGAATAATATACACATTCAGACTTTTTGTTTCATTACGCATTACAAAAATGTATATTACTAATTTAATGACCTTTCTTGCTTGCTAAATAATAAACATGATCGAGTAAATTCATTCTGGAGTTGACCGTGGAGCCGCCCGGTATCTGCCTTGGAGCAGTTCTCCACTTGACCGCCAGGGCCCCGATTCATGTACATTTTTATCCCGGTATAAGCCGAGTTAGGTGGTATAAGTGCGGTATAACTCCGAATCCAATAGGGAACCTAAGTTTTGAAGGCGGGAAGGAAATTGGTTCTCTCTGGTCTCAGCGCCCATAAGAATTAGCATGGTATGAAAATGTACTCGCCGTATCTTTTGACTCGCGCAAAAGAAATCTAAACAAATAACATCACAAGATGCATAATTTTGTAAAGAAGATGATGGCATTCTACTTTGCTCGATGACGCTTCCTAAATTCAAACTATTATGAGTTAAATGGACCCATGTTTGCGCGCTGTCGCAAATGTACTCTGACTGAGCGGCAACCTAAGCGAGGCGCAGCCACGTTGTGTGCAGCTGTGGCATCCTCGCATACCACGCGCCTGTCCATGGTTGCTAAATGTACTTCGCATTCAAGATTTTGTTGGCACATTGAAGGATATTTTATTAGTAATGTATAATATAGTTCAACCCAGTGACCTCACAGTAGCCACAAAGCAAGTCGAATACCAAATGTTATGCTGATGCCACGGACAAAATGTTTTTACGTGCTTTTTCATGAGCAGATTGGAAGGTTTGGCAACAGTGTAAATGTAGAGTTCACTTCAACTCAAAACAAATGTCATTAATATTTGTGATAGAGCAGAGTTATGTATATCCACGCAAAGAGGAAAGATTATAGTTTCTTACAGTATGAATATAATTCCGGTCCGTGGTCGGGTTCTCGCGCTATCGCTTACGAAACATTTAGCACGGGTTAATCGCCTATACCACGCTGACCGGAGAGAACCGGACAACGCCCACTTAGGTTCCCTATTCATGAAGACTTATCCCGCCTCGACCGGGGATAAGAAAATACGTAAACAGATGGCGGACATTTTAAATTTTGCGTCTATGTGTAAAACGAGAAAAGTTGTCATTACTCTCATAAACAAATCAGAAACCGTCCCGGGCCTAGGCCCAGATGTAGAAAATTATTCATAATACAACAGTGTAGGCCTAAAGTTCCATTAGGCTATAGGACTACATTCAATTAATGCTAACATAACACGTTTGACAAGCCCTAGGCCTCTCCTAGGCAACCCTAGACCTGCACGACCTTGTTCAGACACATCCCGCACAAATAACTAGTTTTGATTACTAAAAGCCTAATGCAGATAAAGAATGGTATGATAGTCCTAGGCTATTCCAAAATTTACGGCAATAACAAGCCTTTTCTTTTCTTTAATGAATTCACGCAAACTCCTGTCACTAAATGAAAAAGTAAAACAAAGATGGTGGAAATTTTCAGTGTTCTTTTGCTAATTTGCTGATTTACATGGCTGTGGAATGCAGTGGAAATAACTTTTGTTGTGTCTGTTGTTGCATTGGAAATTTTTGATTGGATGAGAGTTGCCCAGACTAACCGGGCCTTATCCTGCCATGTCCTGCATTATACCGTCCTTATACCACCTATACCCGGGGATAAATGTACATGAATCGGGCCCAGATGTCAGCCACTTTGCTTTTAAACGCGAATAGGGACCAAGTAGGGGAGATAAATAAATAAAATAAATAAATAAATTTTATTTAGAGTCTACCCACTCAGTTATATAACTGATTTTCAGTGGGGGACTTTAAATCAAAGCGACCAACCAAACCCTGCAGGCCCCGACGCAATCGACGAGTGAGCGATAACCAACCAAAGATCGATATTTTTAATAGGAAATATAGGCTAGCAATCAGTGGTATGGACAGTGCGAACACCCGCGAATCAACGCCAGAATCAACAAGGCCGATTCAGAACAACTCTGAAATTATTATGTGCTTCGTTGATAGGGCGGCTCCAAAGTCACCGTTTACAAACTCCTATGACAAGAACTGATGGACTTTAGTCAACATCAGAAGTTAAAAAGCTTCTGACTAAATCGTAAATCGAACCATGGAATTTCTGTATTGGAAGCATAGACGCTAACCACAAGACCAAAGAGCCACACATTTAGGGAGCTTTGCCCCCCAACAATGGCGCCGCAGGCGAAAATTTTGAAAATCAGTTTTTTAGAGAGCGTTTGGTGCGTTTTAGAAAAAAGTTGTGGCCTGAATGCAATACCAAAATAATATTTTTTTTTATCTTGCCCCCTCTGAACTTACCGACGGGGGGCGAGAGTATCTTCTCTGCCCCCCCTAGAAAAATGAGGAATAAACCAAATTATATGCGTTTTTCGTTGTGACTAAGATACAAACATTGATCGTTTTTTGTTGTAAAGATGGAACTGTAGACCAGGGGTGCCCAACGCGTAGACCATAGGCATGTGCGTTTTTGGAATAGTGAGGTGTGTGTTAGATAAGTTCTAGTTTTTGCTTCTAGAAAACCTTCATGCTTTTTAAGAGCCTTGCACAACAACAATTCATATGAAATTGTCGGATCTTAATTGAGTAATTCATAACTATAAGCTTGCAAAATATTTTCAAAATTTTGAATATAATCCTTTTTATCTAAAAGCACAGTAGCTTTACCTTTGTCTGCAGGCAAAATGATAATAGACGAATCATCCTTAAGGCTTTTGATCATCTCATCTCCTGTCTGTTTAAATTATAAGTGGCGGACGAATGACGGGATGTTTTCTTGATATTTACTCTCAATTCGTCCTTATCAGTGTCCTTAATCAAATCAATGCATGATTCTACAGCAGCTACAATGTCTAGGTTATCGACAGCCTATGGTGTGATGGCAAAACCTAACCTCGAGATAATAATTGTTCTTCTGCCGTTGTAGAACGCGTGACGATCGTTTACTACTAACTTCTTTAAAACCTCAGGGAGAGGTACAAACTTCTTACAGTTATTGTCCAAAGAACGCTTTTCAACCAAAGTTTAAACTAATTTTTTCATTTGTCTACGTTTCACTAGCATGAATTCATGATCAAAGCCACGTTGCATTGATAGAGATACTTCGTCACATCTACTATCGGTCATGGACATAAGTAACAGATTTCTGAGTCTATATCACGATGTAACCAGAAAATCTGTGTACGCAAGAAGGCATTTGATTCTTCACAAGACGGAATGAAGCTTCCCTGAGAATTGCGTGGCCTCTGGTGAAACCATTGGGAACGATACCATACTGCCTGCATTTACACATAAATGTAAGATGAATATGATTCATCGTTCTTGCTAATGTCATGAAAAATTTCTCTAAATTTCTGCAATGACGTTTAAAACCATCACAAAAAATTGGGTTGAAGCTAGAGATAGAAGGTAAAAATGTAGTTACCAACCGAGTATTTGTCATCTTTGAAATTTCAGTGATCAGGTCCAAGCTGAATGATTATTTCAAAAGAAACTTTAGTAGAACAGGTAAATGATATTTATAAACTAGGGAAACGCTATAGTCCCCGTCGCGTTGATGGATGAGCTTTTTTGTAAGTTTTTAGTTTGCGTGGGATCTCTTTTCTTTTGCAAGTTCTTTTTGAACTTATTGTTGGTGATTGTTGTCAAGTTTCTACTCGTTCATTGTTATTATATACCAAAAAAAACTTTTATTACAACTTTTATTTCTATAGATTCTGGCTAACTTTTTCAACTTTTTCTTTCAAAAAGCAATACATCACCATTACCTTAATGTTCATGTGAAATATGAACGTTGTAGCCCCACCCGTTTGGTCAGAATCGGCCCAAATGTCACGAAAATATCGCACTAAAAGAAAAAAATCGTAAAAGTACGATATCCATGAGAAATATTTCTTCTATTGTACCAAAAAACGTAGTAAGTCTAAGTTCAGAGATTTCGAAGGTCCCCTTAAATTTTCATCCAGATCGCATATGCCGTTTGCCCGTAGAGAGCGAACAGACATGACAGAAAAACAAACAAACAAAAAATACACCCGGCTAAATTTTTTGGGGGGTCGGTGAAATTGAAGTCTTCGCTTCGCTCATCCAATTAATTGAACTTAACACTGTTCTTAGGTGGGAAAATAAGTGTTTTATTATGTTGCAATATTTCGAAAAGTTTCACTTTTCTTCCACAGGCAGACACAAACATCTGAACAAACAATAACCAACAGCTATGTGGATGAAAATTAATTGCAAAGAAGTTTATTTTTAAGTAATTTAACAAGGTGAAAGAAAACATTTACAAACGATCTACCCCTAGCTTTAATTTATGACAAAACAACTAGGTATAAAAAATATAGTAGTTTTTATGCTTGATAGATAATTGGTTGTTAGTTGAAGTTCATTGTTTATAGTTTGAGTTGATGGTTTTAGTTGATAGTGGAAAAAATTTATTTGATTAAAAACTTATTTTCCCACCTAAGAACAGTGTTAGTTCAATTAATTTATAAATATCCTTAAAGTGATTTTGAGCATGTTTCAAGCAATTTTTTCACCAAGAAGGAATGCTCGTACCCCAACCAAATTTGGCATGTGTTTGTCAGGTAACTTAAATCGCCTTGATTTTGATAGTTTTTGAGTTCACATCACGTTTCATGACGGCTGGGTGACACCTCGAATCACTCTATCTCTGCTTGCTGTATAAGGTGCTTGAGTGTTAGCGCACCGCGGCTTGCTGCGGTGCCCTAACGGGCACTTAGATTCATATAAAACGTAAAGGTAAGACAATGTAATATGTTAGATGTATCTTCGTGCATACCGGGGCCTATCGTTATTTGCCACTCAGTCTGTCGGTATTAATTTTTACGATGACTAATGGTAGAGTAAGGGTACTGGGGTGGCTCAGTCTTAACTCGGCTATTCTTAGCTCGCCTACATCAATTAGTAGTGGTATTTCAGGTGTAATTGCCCGCTTCCAAGAACCACTTATCTATTTTAATTGGTCGTAGGAGGGGTTTTCTTGACTTGCCTACGCCAATGGCAGGGAGCCTTTCAAATGGTTATGCGACCTGACCGGCAAGTTTGAATTGTTCCGAAATTTAACGTTGACATGGCACTTCCCGGACAGAATTTCGGCCTCCAATATGACTCATCTCTCTTCGATGCGCCAGGCAATCATCACCGTCAAGGGGAACTGCCCAACGCGCCCAATATCAAGTACCCAAATATTAACAATAGACTACAAAATTTAAAATTACGGCTACAGATTGGTGACTCGCCTATTTTGATGCACTTAAGTACATCCTCAAGGATGTGAGGGTGGAGTGATAATGTAGTAAAGAGGCTCAAGTGCATACTTGGGGAAGGAACTTTTAAAATTAACCAGTTCCATTTTTCTGTAACATTTTAAGGAGCGCGATCCTTTTTAGTGTTGAGGAACCATTAAGCGATGAGTTAACATTTTAAGGGATTTTTTAAAGAGAACTATACTTTCTTTTATGAGGAACTTGAACACTTTATTGATAAAGATATAAAAATAAACTTGAACTCCATAAAATATGTTATTTATTGATTAATTGAATCTTTTAAAAATTCTCTTTTAGCAAGTATGCTCAAATGTACGCGCACTGTATGAGGGAATGAAGGCTGCAGTTTTTAATGTAATTTTAACTTTTTAAAGTTATTATACGTGTTTACTTTGATACCATTGTCTGTTGCCCTATCTTTCTCGACAAGCGATTATTGACAAAAACATTTTAAGCTTGATATGTTAAAAATACAAATTTAAATATGTGTGTACATTTGTATATTTAAACTAAAATATAACCCAATTGTTATTTGAATAATCAGAGTATAAAAAAAAATTATATCCCTTTACAAATATCTCACCAGTGTTTCCATCGTCTATGTTCGCTATACCAATAAATATTTTTATTAAATTTACTTATTATAATCTTGACGTGACTACATCTAGTTTACTTCTTCAAGTCAAGGCGTAAGTCACAATAAGAAAATGGATTACATAACCTAATATTCTTATTATTTCATAACATTTAAGATAATTCTTGTATGGATATACCATTGCACTTTAAGACAACCTTGTATCAACTAAAAAATATATTAAAAAAGCACAAAGTGAGTAACGTTTCGAGCAAAATTCTGTCTGGGAAGTGCCCTGTCAACGTTAAATTTCGGAATAATTCAAACTTGCCGGTCTCGCCTAACCATTTGAAAGGCTCGCTGCAATTGGCGTAGGCGAGTCAAGAAAACCCCTCCTACGACCAATTAAAATAAATAAGTGGTTCTTGGAAGCGGGCAATTACATCTGAAATACCACTACTAATTGATGTAGGCGAGCTAAGAATAGCCGAGTTAAGAACGTACCAGTGGGGTATTAGAGTAGGAGAACTGGGGAAAAAATAGCCCTGACCTTGAACAAATTGCAACAGAAATGGTTCTTTTTGCACTGGGTTCAGAAAAAAATACTGTTTAACATACTCAAAATCGCGGAAAATCTTAGGTGTCGAAAATGATCAAATTTGCATATTAAGATAAATAATTGATATATCAATAAAAAACATTTTTTTCACCTATTTCGCTCCAAGTTAGCATGACAGTAGACAGTTGAGGTGAAATATCACTACTTCTGTTTTTTGAATTTATTATTTTGATTAATTACATAGGCTAATTACGATGACAAATGATAAATATCAATGGAAATCAATTGAATAATCCTATCAACTAACGAACAATATATCGCACAGAATATATAAACATCCGATACCAGGTTACTTTTCAAGTAAACTGGCATTCATGTAACTTTTTTGTGTTGATTAGTTTTGAATTAATTAATTAATTAGTTTAAAAAAAAAAATGAAAACAAACAGATGACTTTCAATTTTTCGGTAACAGCAACAACTTGAGATTGAGTTCTGTTTTCGTGTACATGTATTCACATTCAGAAGATACAAACTTGTTAATTAAATTCCTAGATAATATGAATTCTTTTGACATCGATGGAAGTTCTGATCTTCACAGTATTTTCAGTGGTATGACAGCTGCAAATATTGTCAATGCTGACACAGCCGAGAATGTAAGCCATAAAATCTTGTACGAAATGACTGATATTGACGTACTAACATACACCTTTTAACGGAAAAATTAAGTGACTACTTTATCTTCTAAAATGATTAAAGTAGGAAAGCCCATGTTTATTTTTACTACAATCCATGTATTCACGTAATTCCTAGTCCATGGATTGTATGTAGATTTATTCTATTACACTTACAAAATTAACACCCATTGGCTTGCTCATAAAACTCGTCCTAGGTATAGAAATATTCGCACATGTTTTTTTTTATTTTACTATGGGTTCTGAATTTTAACTTTTCAAAATAGTATTTGAACAAATCCACTGGGCTACTAAAAAACATTAATTTAGGATATGTATGATTTATTGCTCCATGTTCTTTGGATCACACCCAATGGATAGGCGTATTTTTTATATAAACCAAGGGTTGATAATTTTAACCATTCATTACACATCAAAAGCTATATCCGGCTGGACCATTGAAATCATTGACCCTGGGTGCTCATAAAACGTGGGTTTGAATTAAATTATCCTTGGGATATACTCATTTATTAATCTATGTCTTGTCAGTTTTGACTATTCAAAATAGTATTTAAAACAATTCACTGGGCTACTTAACATATTAACTCGAGATGTGTTTATATTTAGTTTATAGCTCCATGTACTTTGGATCACCACCCAATAGATAGGCGTATTATATCAATCAAGGGTTGATAATTTTAACCATCCATTACACATAAAAAAGCTATATCCGCTGAAGCGTTGAAATCATTGACACTTAGTGCTCATAAGCCCTCGAGGACTGGTTTGCATTAAATTGTGAAAAATAAAAATGTTTAGTAACAATCAAGGTGTAACAATGGCCTCTAAGGCTGGTTTGCATTAGATCTGGATCAATATGGTTTAATATCAAACAAGGTAACAAATGGTAACAGCTCTCTCCTCTAAGGCTGGTTTGCATTAGATCTGGAAAAATATGGTTCAATATCAATCAAGGTGTAGGTGGGTAATCGTATCGAATAGCCTTAGTGCATTAATATGAGACGTTAAGCAATATCCAATCAATCAATCAATCAATCAATCAATGGTAACAGCTCTATCTTAAGAGGGTATGCTGAGGCTAGAACGGAGGCGAGTTTAAGGCGCTCAGCTTTCGGATTTTTGTGGGTAAACGGTTTATAACACCCATTATCAAATTTCACACTTAACGTTAATAAAGAATAAATCTATGCTATCCAATACGCGCTATTCCTAAATTAATTCACTGATTTTGAACGAAAATTTAGTGAAATCACAAAAATTTACTCAATTTTGGTCAACTTCGGAATTTATTCCAAGTGAACAGATTTTTTAACTCAAATTTTCATAATGAAAACCCAACGTTTAAATCAATGTGAACGCGCAGGTTAATTTGGTTTTATCGTGAGATAAAACGGTTTGGTGGGAATTTCCAGAATTGTAATCCATGTTTTGGATTTCCCATTTTTTCACGTTTTGAACTTATGTCTCGCAATGGATCTTTAACGCTTATTTTGTGCAACCAATTACGGATATCAATATAAAAGTACTTTATTAACATCCATTCAAAATTTGGCATTGATATTACCAACCGTTCAGCAGAAATCATCAACACCTGTTTGCGCGCATTGAGTTGGGCCAAGTTCAGCATACCCTCTTAAGACTGGTTTGCATTAGATCTAGAAAAATATGGTTTACTATCAATCAATACTAACAGCTCTCTCCTCTAAGGCTGGTTTGCATGAGATCTGGACAAATATGGTTCAATATCAATCAACTCCAAGTCAGTGAAGGCAGAATATACATTTTGTTATGTGCTCTTGATGTTGATAAGTAGATATTTCACTTGTCATTTTATTTGTCATGATATGACAATTTGTCATAAAAGCCATTTTAATATTATTAAAATGCCTAGGACTAGGATAATATCATTAAGTACAAAGCAATGCATCTATTTAAAATTTTAAGATTGTGTTCTTGCTAGTTTTAACTTACATTTTGTGGGTTTCAACAAAAATATCCTTATCACATTTTTAAGTTCAATTATTAATTAACTTTTTAATTGCACAATGATTATACATAATTATGTATTCAGGCCATACGTCGTATAAAGTTTTTTATTTATTATTCAAAATACTATACATTTATTCGCAAAGTCTGAAGAACAGCATAGATAACTTTTTCTTTGAGTACCGGTATATCTTCAATTCATGACTTAGTGCTATAAACGCAATGAATTATAATTAATTGCATTTAAAGTTGCAATTTTGTTGTTTTTTACAAGGATAATGATGTGCACTAAATCGTTTCGTAGCAAGATTTGCAAGATTTATTGAAAATTTAGTTATGAAATTAATTAATACAATTAACATGTTTTATTAATTTAATTAATTAATGGATTCCATAAATCACAAGTCATAATTAAAATAAATAGTTACACGTTCATTGATCCTTACTGTGTAGTTTATTTGCAAAATTGTCTGGAAACACGCGTTATATTAATATTTGAATTATTGTCTATTGTTTAACTTTATATGCAAATTTGATCAATTTCGACACCTCAGATTTTCCGCGATTTTGAGTATGTTAAATGGGATTTTTTTTCTGAATCCAATGCAAAAAGAACCATTTCTGTTGCAATTTGTTCAAGGTCAAAATTTATATCTACTACTCTATATAGTCAATATGTCCACCGGCATAGCAGCGGACCCCGCAAACCCCGCGAAACGGGGGCCCCGATAAAATGGGTCACATTTTTATGAAAATTTCAAATAAGACAGTAAATCACTCAATATTATATAAAATAATGTGAAAACGTTCGCGGGCCCCCCAAAAAACTGAAATAATACTTAAATTATAAAAAGAATGTTGTATAAGTCAGAAAATCACTCAAAGTCTCAAAGGTATATCAAGAATAATCTCATAATCATATGAATACCACATCCATATGCTATGAAGAAGACACCTAAGAATTTTCCAAGCAACTAACATTTTACGTTTTTCAACAGCTAAATATTTTGTAGACACCATAGTAGCGATTTGTATAGTGTTTTTTATTTACTTCTGACGTTTTTCCATACCTCTCATTTACATAAAATGGTATTAAAAAATCCACATGTAAATATGTTGGGAAAATTAGACGATAAGAATTTATATTCTCATTGAATGTGTTGTACTTTTTTCAAATTCAAATTGCGATATTATCTGAGGTAAAAAATATGGCCACAATATTTTAACGACTAAAGTGACTTCACGGGAAGATTGGTCCGCAGGTACCAGGAATTTCCTCCCCTCTTACCACCACCACCTTCCTCGGACGGGCAGAGTGCACAAGATTTAGATCTTATCTATCCTCGACCCTTCTATTCATGGTCGCTAAACCCTTGAATAGAGATAAATTAAATTTTTTTCATTACGTAAACTGTTGTAATTTACCGTTTAAATGTTTTTAAATGGTAATGATTTTAACTTTAATGTTTCCCTGAAATAAAATCAACACGAAAATGTTTTTAAACGCAAAAATTGATTGAGAACTAACAATGTTAACAAAAATATTCTTAGCACTTCTGATGAAGAAGTGTGTTGTATTGTTGTATTCATTAGTTCTTAGTTTTCACTCAATTTTTAGCATTCAAAAACATTTTCGTGTTGATTTTACTTCAGTGAAACATTAAAGTTAAAATTATTACATTAAAGGGCATTTAAAAGGTAAATTACAACAGTTTACGTAATGAAAGTAAAATGGATTTAACTCTATTCAAGCGAAAATAATTTAATTGGATGGTTTCGAGACCATCAATAGAAGGGTCGAGGCGAGCGACTATTAGATAGATACGATCTACCTCTTGTCCACTCTGCTCGGGCCAGGGAGGTAGTGGTGGTAAAGAGGGGAGGAAATTCTGGTACCTGGGACCAATCTTCCCGTGAAGTCCACTTTAGGTCAACTTCATCTATATCGTTCAAAATATACCTGAGAGATCAGTGTGAATACAGCTATAATCCCGGAGGGGGGGGGGGGTCTTCGCCCCTCTCCCCTACATCGACTACATGCACTATATATTCCTTCATTTTGAAATGTCACTTTGCCGTTTTTGAAAAAGCACGAACATATTGCTTTGAAGATGTTTGTATTACCACAAAAGGCTATTTGTCGCTTTCTGGATGTTAGATCTTGGAACTGACGTGCAGGTGCTCAAATTTTAAACTCTATCGTGTCTGTTAGCATCAATGGTATTTTGCCTCTCAACTCATCACAATAACATATTCTTGGAAACGCAATCCAAATCCTCCAATTATCTCAACATACAGCACACTAGGACGATGCACAAGTGTCAACATTGACAATTCGTGCATAAGGGGGACGGTGAGGCCGCGCTGACGTCGATATAGTTCCTATAACTTTATTCGCGGATAAACATTTAGGCTCGAGAGCTTAGCGCTTCACTTTGATTTGGGAGGTCCTAGGTTCATCCTGAAGTTCGTGCCCAAAGTGTTTTCATCCCCACCTCATTCGACTTCTATCGTCGCCCATTTTTATATTTCGCTAGTGTGAGGAAAGCGAAGAAACGCATCATCGCCAGGACCCACAAACCATACGGGTCTAAGGGCCCGTTCCGATCTGTAAATCATGCCACAAATCAAAGTACTTGACTGTAGTGCATTGAACTTATATCACGACAGAATGTCTGTCATTCTACATTCTCAATGCTCCAAAACCCACTTCCCAACAGGGCAAAACGCGTTTTTTTCCCCCCTGGTAATACAATCATTCGGCGCGTAGGAATCCTTTTCGAGGGGGGGGGGGGGGAAAACAAAAAATCTGCTGCCAAGCAGGGGGGGTTTGGGGGAGGGACCCCCCCAACAACGCGCCGCAGGCAAAAATTTTTTAAGTTGGGTTTTTTAGTGTGTTTGGTGCGTTTAGAAAAAAATCGTGGGGCTGAATGCAATCCAATTAATGTATTTTTTTGTACAGTAAAAACTTTTAAACTAAAAATAAAATTGAATAGTTAAAGAAAAGACCAGCAGGCTACAACCTTGAATATGAAAGGCTTAATTGATCACGTCCAAAAAAATGGGATTGTCGAAATTGGTCATTACTTTTAAGGCTATGGGGTAAAGGAAAGGAAAGTGGAAATACACTGCAGCTGCCAAAAAAAGTATTTTTAAAGTAAGTTTAATGGATTAAAAATATAACTTTGAAGGGTACAAAAATAACAATTAGATGCCTAAAATTTAAAACAAATCTTCGTTAAAACCCCCCAGCACCCAGTATAGGGACGCAATCCCCGTAGCTTTGTTCGCCTGTCCCCCACTATGCTACACTGTTTTACACGTGATGAGCAGTGTACGGGGAAGTACTTCTTTTAAAAGAACGTATGTCAGTGTACCCCGGTTTTTGCCCACAAAAAAAAACATGTCACTTTTAGTGTTGTTTCCCTTTCTACACGCCAAATAGCCAGTGTAATCTATGTAGCACTGGAGCACTAGTGCTACACTGAAGGTACAGAAAACGACCACATATAATACCTGACTTACACTGACACAAAAAACAGCCATTCGTTCACTGACAACATAGTGTAAAGTGTTGGGCAGGCGAAAAAGCTCGTGACAACACCCGACGCTACCTTTTGCCAACTTTTTTTCTCATTTACAAAAAAAAAAAGAATCCAGCGGGAAAAATTTAAAATTTAAAAATTGTTTTTTCAAAAATTTTTTCCGTATACGTATTTCGGCGAGACTGAATTTTTAAGATTCTGAAAAGGGGGGGTCAAGGTAAAAAGGGGGGGGGGGGAAATTCCCCCCCTTCCCCCCCCCCCTTCCTACGCGCCTGAAACATTTTACATTGAGGGTTACAGACCGGGGCCGTCGCTAACCACTCACAGACCCCGGGATTGTAAAAAAGTAAACAAAACACACGTCGTTTATTGCTAATTAAACTTTAAAAAAAGGTTTAAATCCCTTTGGACCGACAATAGAGTCTGACTGAAATGCAAGGGGGTTGTTTGCCTCGGGCAACCCCACAATAATTTTTCCTATCCCCAAAATACATAATTCACCTGAAGGGGGCATAGTTTGCATAGACCTACACTGCACCTACACATACAGATTTTTTTCGGTAAAAGAGAAACGGCAAAGCTAAAAACAAAATTTGCTGAGTTTTTTTTATTTTTGTAATAACCCGGCCTTACAAGTAGCTGGTTTGGAAAGGAAAAGGGGGGTTTGGGTGCAAAACTAAAACTCTAAAAAAAATGTGGGAAAAAAATTAATGTTGTGTTTCTAAAATTTTAAAAGGGAAAATTAGAAGTGAAATTGGGGAATTTAAAATTTTTTGCAATATCTGTTCAGGGCATGTGCTTTTTTACTATAAGTCACAAAATGTAGCTTTTCCTCTAACTTGGCTAAGTACTCAACATTTTGGGGGCGAGCCGGTGACCACGCATTTTGCTACGAACTATCCCATTTTTTAGAATTTTTGGGTAAAAAATATTTTTTCACCCTGGT
>JAMZAV010008348.1:0-28655 GCA_024449915.1 Sweltsa coloradensis
CGACTCCGGTTCGCGCAACATGACTCGAGTACGACATTCCCATAAGGCCCACCACACAGTGTAGTCTTAACTGGATATTCAATTGTAATAATACATCCAACATCTTTGCATTGTACCAGAGTCGATAAAGAAGTTTCGAAGTTTCCGGGGAAACTTATTTATCGACTCTGATTGTACTAATTCACGTCATGCCTTCTAAAGTGTATCTTTGTATCTTCACTGCCTCCTTCATTTTTTAAGATCATTTTTCGAAATATGATTACCAATAAGTCTTTAAGGTCTAGGCCGATTTAGCTGAAAATTTGGAAAAAAGGAGAGAATGTTGTACTTATTGACCCTGCAAAATTTCATAACGATCGGTACATTTTTATTTTTTTATTTTATTTTTTATTTTTTATAACCAACGATCGGATTTTGTTCAAAAACTATACAGCAACCCGCCTAGGTGGTATGTACATGTGTGCAAAATTTCAGGTCGATCAGAGAAACGGTGCGACCTGTACCGAAAAAGTAACAGAAAAAAAAACAAAAAAAAACATACATTCGAGCCATAAGAGTCAAGTGGAGACGCTCGCTACGCTCGCTCAAAAAATGTATTGTCCCCCACTGAAAATTAGTTCCGTGACTGACTATGTATAAACTCTAAATACGATTTTGTATATATTTATTTATTTATTTATTTATTTATTTATAATAATGATTTGAATGTATTTTTTTAATGGATTAGTTAATGGTTTAGTGCGGTCCCAATGACTCGCGTACATGTTAGACTCCTTGGTCCGTGTTTCAAGACGGGTCGGAAGAGTATCCGGCTAGATCGTCGCATTGTAGACCTCCAATTACGCTTGAACCCCACTCTCTCAGTTCATGTCGTTAATCTGTTATAAACTGTATTATGTAAATGTCACTGTTGCTGTTTGTTCTACTTGTGGCTCCAGCCACGAGCAGCATCTAGGAGACAGTGATAAATTAATATAACCATAGTTGTTAAATGAACCTATTTTAATTTCCATCGTTTCATTTGGTTTACCATTGTGCGTGCGTGGGGGGCGTTTTTGCCGAACCCAAGATGTTTTAATCTGCTTAATAATTATACATCCCTTGTGAAAAAACTTAATTTCGAATCGGCATATCATGTAAATAATTATATATTTTGTGTAATTTTGTTCCAAACCTTGTAAATGTTTAATTAATAATTAATAGATTATTCTTGCACCATACAATAGTTAGTTGCTTCCCGATTTGGTTATTCGGGAAACACTCCCCTAGGTGTAATAGGCCGGTCGTAGCGGACTTTTTTATTTTTTAAATTGTAGTAAATAACTAGGAAAACGCTTAAGTCCCGCCGCGTTGTTGGATGAGCGTAATTGGTGCATTGAGCTGCATTGTGTTACGCGGATTTTCTGTTGTTCTGTCAAAAAATCATTACTTAGTCGAAGATTTTTCTTAAATTAAATTAAATTAAATTAAAAATTAACTTAATTTTTTTAAATAAATCGTAATTTTTACGTAATTTAAAAAAAAGAAAAAAATCGTAAAATTGCAATTTTCATAAGAAATAATTATTCGATTGCGCTCAAATTTTACACGAGTATATTAATTCATGAAATTAAGGTTCTATAAAAAAATCATTACAATAGGATAAAGCATGTAGGTGTTATATGTCAAAGAATTGTTTTAAAAAAGAAAAAAAAACGTAAAATTTCGATTTTCATGAGAAATAATTTTTCGATTACGCTCAAATTTCACACGAATATCTAAATTCATAAAATTATGGTTCTGTTAAAAAATCATTACAATCGGATAAAGCATGTAAGTGTTATAAGTCGAAGAATTTTTTTAAAAATCGAAAAAAATCGTAAAATTGCGTTTTTTATAAGAAAAATTTTCCCGATTGCGCTCAAAAACGTGGCAGTTCTAAGTTCAGAGATTTCGAAGGCCTCCATAAAATTTCATCGCAATCGGAGTATCGGTTTAGCCGGAATCGTGTTAACAAACACACAAAAATACAAAAAAAAAAAAAGAAAAAAAAACATTCCGGATTTTTTTCTCCAGTGTAGTGAAATGGAATCTTCGCTTCGCTCGCTACGCTCGCTACGCTCATCCAATAAAAATAGTTAGTTGTTTACAATTTGTTTTCTCAAGGTTCTCTTAAATTGTGCAAGGAAATTCAATATTGGCATTCCTTGGAAATAATTAAGCAATGACGTAATATAAGCTCGCTTTGCTACGCAAAGCTTATGTTACGTCATTGAATTAATGACAGTTTCACAGCTTTCTGGATATATATATGGGCACGATGTTCTTTGACATCAAATCTAACATGCCCTGCCCATGCGCATGTATGAAAAGTGAAGATTGTATGTTTTTGTTTTAAACAAATGTCGTAATTGTGTATTTTGGACGTTGTAGTTTTTTTCTAGAATAAACGGTGAAAAATGCAGTTTATAATGGTATTTAGTCTGTTCGTCTCATTATGGAATGTGTGTTATACGTCATCTGACAGGGACCCTCTGAAAGCAGTTATTCAGAGCAACTGGGAGTTCACTAGCTCGCTGTACACGAAGATCTCCCAGGCAGCTAACCCAGAAGGCAACATCGTCTTCTCGCCCCTAAGTGTGCAGGTAATCTTGGCCTTGTGTTCTGTGGGCGCTGGGGGCAAAACTGCTAAACAGATGTTGAAAGGCCTTGACCTTCCTGATAACACCGAAGATATCGAAAGCAGTTTCAAACGACTCCTTCGATCCATTCTTAGTTCGGGAAAAGTTATCTTCGAAATAGCAAATAAAATCTTCATTCCTGTCAGATTCCCCGTTTTGTCGAGCTTCAACGACACCGCCCAAGAGTTCTTCTTGTCGGATGTCGAGAATGTCAACTACGGAGATTCGACGAACGCAGCTAGAACCATCAACGAGTGGGCGGAGCAGAAAACTCACAAGAAGATCACGAATATTGTTTCTGCTGATGATTTAGGTGCGGATACAGCAATGGTTTTTGCCAACGCTGTTTACTTCAAAGGAGAATTTGATGTAGCGTTTGACAATGAACACAAGATTCAAGGTACATTTTATGTTAACGGAAAAGACAAGAAAGAAATGCGGATGATGCAGTGTAATAGGAAGTTCAATTTCTATTTAAATAGGGAACTTGGTGCTAAAATTCTTGAGGTGCCTTACAAGAACAAAAAATGTCATTTTACATCATTTTGCCATTGAAAAAAGGCGGTCTACCGAGCGTTGAAGCGAAGCTGGCAACGATGGATAATATGCAGTATATTGTCAAATCAAGTAAACAATATGTAGACATACATTTGTCGCTGCCTATTTTCTCAATTAAACAATCATTGAAACTCAACAAAATTCTTAAAGAGTTAGAGATGGTTGACATGTTCAGTAGTGACGCAGACTTCTCGGGAATCTCACTGGAGAAAGGACTCTCCGTCAGCAAAATGTTGCACACGGCAATGATCGAGGTCACTGAAGAGGGGACTGCGGTGACAGAGGTTCAGACAGCTGCAAGATTGAGTCCACAAGGCGAGAGTTTCGTCGTCGACCACCCATTCATCTTTGCGGTGGTCTCTAAACTGACGAATGCCGTGCTCATTGTGGGGAGGTACACCGGAGATGAGGGCGAGACGAAGTTCACATACAAAACCTCAAACGGCGGCAATAATAGTATAACAAATCGAAAGAACTTCCGGTTCACGGCGTCTGGTGACAAGGATCTCACTGGACATCGCGAACCCCGTGGGTCTAATAATGAAACTGAACTTATACAAAAATGCCAACAGATACACTCTGGTTCTCTTAATCTTAATGATCTTGATCGAATTCAACTTGGCGCAAAATGCGAGATTCTATCAATGTGTGGTTCTTTTGATGAAGATAGCTTAACAAACGTATGCAGCCGTGGAGAGTGTGGTTCGAAACATAACCCTGATGAAGTGCTCAAACTTAGAAATTCATGCGTGCTTATAAGGGGTAAAGATGATCTTAAAGAAATGTGCAAGCATTTGCCTTCTTCTTCATATGGAGAAATTGAATTTGACAAAATTTTAAGAACACTATGCAAGGATTTAATGCCTGGTGGTAATTATGAAATACATGGACTGAAAGAAAAAGAGCTCTGGAAAGAAGACGACTATGCAAGGATGTAGGCCTACCCTCAGCTGCTGTTAGTACTTTGAAGTCTTGGAGGATGATGACTTTGCCATTGAGTATCATAGCTGTTGTCAAAGTACAATAAAACCTTTTGGATGAAGCTATACCGGTAACGATGCTTTATAAATTATATTAAATACATTGTAAATCGTGTCTCATATTAAAGTTTGACGAAACGAAATCTTGAATCTTTGTTTCAGTGACACTTTCGCAAAAACTCTAAAATATTATCTTATATCATAACCAATCGGCCAATTCTGAAGAACAATAATTATTTTGTGTGTTGTGTGATACTTTTGAATACACGGCCGACGTCTATGTTTTAATCTTACTCAACGGCTGGTTGAAATCGCTTAAAAAAACTATTTAATCGAACGATCTGGGTTTAGACACAATGTGTTACACATTATTATAGTATTGTTTTTATAATAACTAGGAAACGCTCAGTTGGACGCGTTGATAAGCGAGCACGTGCTATAGCTGCTAGACCCACATTGCACATAAAATTTATGGCGTATGAGGTTCCAATATTATTTATTATTGCCAAGGTATTTTGGGTAAACCCGTGTGTAAAAACCTTTACTTTGTGGATAAAATCCACCGCCATCTAGAGGACCTTGACTCCTTGGGAAAAGTATTTAAACTCTTTGGTGACAAATAATAGACTGCTTTCTCGAAAGTATTTTGATTACTTCTAGGTGGCAGTGTATTAGATAGAAACTTCGCGCGTCTTTTCGTTGCCATGGCAACGTTACTTTTGTTATAATGTAATTTCCATCTACACTACTTATCGGATCAAAATAAAATTTACATATTCTTGACCGGACGGACATTCTAAATGATTTGGCTATCTCAGATTTGTCGCCGGTTAGTTTGAAAAAAAAACTTTCGATTAACTTAATGTAACTTTTTAACTTTTTGAACGATTTTGCCACAAAACTAATGGCATTCAATCGAGAACAAAGCTTGCGGATGGTCAAAATTTCAACTCGATCCGAGCCTCCGTTCGAACGTTATCGCGAGACATACAAACAAACAAAAAAAAAAAACAAAAAAAAAAACAAACAAACAAAAAAAAACAAAACCAGTGACTAATTTTTCCGGCAGAGTCAAATGGAAACGCTCGCTTCGCTCGCTTAATAACGTTTATGGCTATTTGGTTTAGATGCTAAGATTGATTTTAAAGCAAATATACCGGACCCATTCATCAGTTTAACAATTTGCAGGTTACAGAACTTATTATCCTGGATATACTAATATAAATAAAAACACAATTATTTGAAGTTAAAAACTTAAGTCTGATTTAGAAGTTCAATGTTTCATTTACACCATTGAATTTGAAGGTTTGATTCAATTATTGTTCCTTCAATTTCAAATTAATGTGTCCAAGGCATTGGTCAAAGGGTTTAACCCACTTAATTTAGAGCATGACATTGTCCTATTTTTTTGTAAAGGTTTGATTAAACCGGAGCTTCGTAATGATGATACTGGCCAAATCATGGTCAGTACTACAAAAAAGAAGAAATGGTTGGATATTGTTTACATTTTACAGCTGTTTTAGGTAAAGTTAAGTTTGGTTGTTGTGTTTTCCACTTTTCCGAAGCAAAGTTTACACAATGTAAAATGACTACTCTTTCGAACTCACTTCTCCCACAATGTGAAGTAAAGAAAGTCAAGCCATATTCGTGTTTGCGTAGGACCACTTTTCCTTTGCAAGTGCTTTTTGGATGAACGAAGCAAAGACTTCAATTTCACCGACCCCTCAAAAATGTAGCTCGGGTGTTTTTTTGTTATTTTTCTGTCTGTTCGCTCTCTACGGGCAAACGGCATATGCGATCTGGATGAATATTGGAGGGGACCTTCGAAATCTCTGAACTTATGGCGTTTTCCATTGGCCGCACTCAGGTCGAACTAGTGCGCCCTAGTGCGCACTGGATTGCCACTTGTCTTTTCATTTGTTCAGTTTTGTAATGTTATTCAAGTGAAGGTTGACAGCAATGACATGACTGCACTCGCCGAGTGCATGCCAATGAACAACGCCATTAGACTCGCTACGTTTTTGGGTAAAATCGAAGAAATATTTCTCATTAATATCGTACTTTACGATTTTTTTCGATTTTAGTGCGATATTTTCGTGACATTTGGGCCGAGTCTGACCAAAAGGGTGGGGCTAGAGCGTTATATTTCACATGGACATTAAAGTTTATGGTGATGTAGTACCTTTGGAAAGAAAAAGTTGAAAAAGTTATCCAGAATTCATTGAAATAAAGGTTTTAATATAAGTTTCTTGAGGTATTAAATTGGATGAGCGAAGCGAAGACTTCAATTTCACTGACCTCCCCAAAAAATTTAGCTCCAATCGTTTTTTTTTGTCTGATTGTTTGTTCACGCTCTACCGGGCAAACGGCATATGCGAACTTGATAAAAATTGGAAGGGACCTTCGAAATATCTAAACTGAGGCCTGCCACTTTTTTGAGTACAATCGAAGAAATATTCCTCATGAATATCGTATTTTTTTAAATAATTGGATGAGCGAAGCGAAGACTTCAATTTCACCGACCCCCCAAAAAATTTAGCTCGGGTGTTTTTTGTTTTTTTTTTGTTTGTTTGTTTTTTGTTTTTTTTCCGTCTGTTTGTTCGCTCTCTACCAGGCAAACGACATATGCGATCTTAATGAAATTTGACACGACCTTCGTTTTCTCTGAACTTAGACTTGCCACGTTTTTGGGTACAATCGAAGAATTATTTCTCATGAATATCGTACTTTTACGATTTTTTTCGATTTTTAGTGCGATATTTTCGTGACATTTGGGCCGATTCTGACCAAACGGGTACAGCTACAACGTTCATATTTTACATGGACATTAAGGTAATGGTGATGTATTGCTTTCTGAAAGAAAAAGTTGGAAAAGTTAGCTAGAATCCATAGAAATAAAGCTTTTAATATAAGTTTTTTTGACTTTTTGTGCGATATTTTCGTGCCATTTGGGCCAATTCTGACCAAACGGGTGGGGCTACAACGTTCATATTATACATGGACATTAAGGTTATGGTGATGTAGTACCTTTTGAAAGAAAAGTTGAAAAAGTTTGCCAGAATCCATAGAAATATAGCTTTTAATGTAAGATTTTAACGTTAAATAATAACAAATTAACAAGAAACAATAGAAACTTGACAACAATCACCTACATTGCGTCGGCAGAAAAACAAAGCACTTGCAAAAGTAAAGATATCCCACGCAAACTAAAAACTTTAAAAAAGCTCATCCATCAACGCGGCGGGACTTTAGCGTTTTCCTAGTAATAACATATTAACACGGCCCATATGAAGCAATCATTAGATCTGTTGGATCTTTGATTATTGTTTGTAACAAGGCTGTGACTAAGGTATAAATCTCCTGTGAAGTTCATACAAGGCTGTGAGAAAGGTCAAAAATCTATATATATTCGTGCTATTTGCGCGCATTCTGACCAAACGGGTGGGACTTATCAACGTTCATATTTCACATGGACATTAAATCGAATATGTTAAAAATTTCAGACACCTGTGGTGTCAGTCAGCCGAGCGAACAGCAATTTGACTAAGACGCATGTCTTATTCTCTTAACACTAGGAAAACGCTAAAGTCCCGCCGCGTTGATGGATGAGCTTTTTTAAAGTTTTTAGTTTGCGTGGGATATCTTTACTTTTGCAAGTGCTTTGTTTTTCTGCCGACGCATTGTAGGTGATTGTTGTCAAGTTTCTATTGTTTCTTGTTAATTTGTTATTATTTAACGTAAAAATCTTACATTAAAAGCTATATTTCTATGGATTCTGGCTAACTTTTTCAACATTTTCTTTCAAAAGGTACTACATCACCATAACCTTAATGTCCATGTATAATATGAACGTTGTAGTCCCACCCGTTTGGTC
Source organism: Sweltsa coloradensis (assembly GCA_024449915.1). Taxonomy (NCBI): domain Eukaryota; kingdom Metazoa; phylum Arthropoda; class Insecta; order Plecoptera; family Chloroperlidae; genus Sweltsa; species Sweltsa coloradensis. Next base: position 8,073 of record JAMZAV010008348.1, read on the forward strand.
AGAATTGGCCCAAATGGCACGAAAATATCGCACAAAAGTCAAAAAAAGTATATTAAAAGCTTTATTTCTCTTGATTCTGGCTAACTTTTTTAACTTTTTCTTTCAGAAAGCAATACATTACCATAACCTTAATGTCCATTTGAAATATGAACGTTGTAGCCCCACCCGTTTGATCAGAATCGGCCCAAATATCACGAAAATATCGCATTAAAAATCGTAAAAAATCTATAAAGTACGATATTCATGAGAAATATTTCTTCGATAATATACCAAAAAACGTGGCAAGTCTAAGTTCAGAGAAAACGAAGGTCGTGTCAAATTTTCATCAAGATCGCATATGCCGTTTGCCCGGTAGAGAGCGAACAAACAGACAAAAAAACGAAAAAAAAAAAAAAAAAAAAAAACACCCGAGCTAAATTTTTTGGGGGGTCGGTGAAATTGAAGTCTTCGCTTCGCTCATCCAATTATCATGAATATGGATCAGATGTGAAAGAGACAAAAAGGCAGGCAAATAGTACCTTAAAAACACAAAAAAGGTTGTAAAAACCGGACAAGGTCATATCAAATTGCTATATATGCTTTTTTTCTAATTTATATTATTTGATTGGTATCATTCAATATTATTGTCTGAATTGAACTTGTCTTAATAGTGTAGCAATTAGTTATCAAAATAGTAAAATAGTAGCTTTAAAAGGCTAAAAACAGAAGAAAAAAATAAATAATAAAAACAAAATAGTAATTTAAGGCACTATGAACCAACGCAAGCAAAAATTATCGGTGCTAGATCACAGAGTTCCTCCGCGTGCATCCACGCTGAGCTAGCGTAAATAGATTTGGCAAAGTTGTTTGTTTGGGAAAACAATTTCGAATCATCTGCATTCTTTCGTTGGAACCACTATATTGCTGTGGCCTTCGGCTGAATGTACGTTCTTTCTTGTGTTCACGGTTGATTCCGCAGCGGAGGATTTACCGTACGAACCAGCCAAAGTCCACTCCAAATTTAACAATTATTTCCACTTCGACACCAAAGAAATATATCTCTCATCTTACAAAATCACAAATTTTGACAATATCCTTGAATGTTTTTGTGTTGGAACGGACATTATTCTACCCGATATACAAGAAACACAATACACACACAATTTTATTAAGTGCGCGTCATAAAAAATATAACAGATGTAACCTTTTATTGTATTTAAGAATTAAAACAGCGTGTTCATGTCTACAAGTGAGTTATTTTAAAAATACCGTTTTCGTATATCTCAACTAAGTCAGTACAGAAAATATTCCAGTGATGTTTTATTGAATAACGTCATCAGATGATATAGATCCCTTCGCGTCTGATGATAAGTGGAACTGGATCAGTATCACCAGGTAGGTAGTGACCCCTCCGACAATCTGAAACAGGTAATAGCGACGAATTGGTTAATAATGTTAGGACTTATATAAGGAAAAAACGGTGAAAAACACAGAGTTTATTCAGTTATAGTAATAGCAAAACATTGGATTTGGTACTTAAATCGTAGTTTATCAAAACTTACAACTTCATTTATTATTTATTTTTTTTTATTTTTTTTTTATTTATTTATTATTTATTCATTTATATTTATTCATTTACTTACAACTTCATGCTTTGTGAACTGCTAGGCGACCGTAATTGAAAACTAAGACTAAGGAAATTTAAACTTTCTTTAGTCAATTTGTATTTATCAAAAGCGGTTTTAGTAAATAGTGTGTTTGATCGACAAGAAAACCTTCGTGGTTCAACATGCACCTTTACTAAACCATGAGAACCTATTTAAGTTTGGTTTACGAATAAAAAACCACTGCCTGTAAAGAAATGCTAGCTATGTACTCAAAACAACTCCAGTCTCACCGCTTGAAGCAGAGTTGAGTCCAGTTGGAAGAAGCCACAAGCTGAGAACCGCACCTTGTTGTGCAGCAGTTGAAGCGAGAGCAGCTGCAGCTGAAACAATACAACCCACGTCAAGGATGCCTCATTTGAGATGTCAATATAATTATTATTTCCATTGTGAAAATAAATGTTTTTTTTAACATGACTCCTAAACACATTATGTTACACTGGAATCTTGAGAATATTATGTCTAGCTATTATTACGCAAGTAGTTTTTGACAACATGCATGCAAGTGTTCAATTTTGTATTGGTCTGAGAGACTGGGTGCAAACAAACAGTATCTTATTGAATCCTGATTAGACTGTGCCTTACATACCTGGCGAGATATTCGAGGGTTGTCGACTTTGATCAACAAATCTGAGACGATAGTTCCAAGTCGATCCGCCTGAAACAACAGTGATTGGTTCAGATTACATCAAAGACAAAATATATTTGAATTTGGGTGGTAACTTATTTAATTTCATCAAACAGCAGATGTCCTACTTAGAGTGACTCCAAGACACCAGCAGATAGAAAAAGTTGAAGTTAAGTTGGCCTATTGTTATACTTGTTCCCAAGTTCTCATCACGAGTCGCCTTCCCTAGTCCTAATGGAAGCCCTTACGCGACCTGGCTTGTTTTAGCCTCCCAAAGTGTGGCTTTAAGAGAACCATTTTCATGAACTAAAACTTCCCATCTAAATCCCTATGGTAGAGGTTCCAGGATTCACCAGATACCTAAGCAATTGGTATGTCTTATGAAGTCAATCTTGATTCATATTTCGGGCACGTTTCGGCTATGAACTGAACGGAATACATTAAATGTTTACCACTCAGCAAATTCATATTTGCATATTATAACCAACCTAACGACAAGAAGAGTTGAAGGTCAAGATCATGCTACTGAAGCAAAATGTTTACCCTGTGATATAATAATCGTTTACATTGTTCATAAACTTTAGTTTTTTAAATGAGATTATCAATTTGATCTAAAGGATCACGAAGTAGAGAATTGGGTGACGGACAGCATATTATGTTAACAGAAAAAGTAAATGTTAACAATAAGGAAATAATTGGATGAGCGTAGCGAGCGTAGCGAGCGAAGCGAAGATTCCATTTCACTACACTGGAGAAAAAAATCCGGAATGTTTTTTTTTTCTTTTTTTTTGTATTTTTGTCTGTTTGTCCACACGATTCCGGCTAAACCGATACTCCGATTGCGATGAAATTTTATGGAGGCCTTTGAAATCTCTGAACTTAGAACTGCCACGTTTTTGAGCGCAATCGGAAAATTTTTTCTCATGAAAATCGCAATTTTACGATTTTTTTCGATTTTTTAAAAATTTCTTCGACTTATAACACCTACATGCTTTATCCGATTTTAATGATTTTTGCACAGAACCTTTATTTTATGAATTAAGATATTCTTGTGAAATTTGAGCGCAATTAAAAAAATATTTATCATAAAAATCGAAATTATTCAGGTTTTTTCTTTTTTTAAACAATTCTTTGACTTATAACACCTGCTTTATCCGATTGTAATGATTTTTTCGCAGAACCTTAATTTAATGAATTAATATATTAGTGTTAAATTTGAGCGCAATCGAGAAATTATTTCTAATAATAATCGCAATTTTACGATTTTTTTAACAATTACGATTAATTAAAAAAAAATAAAAAAATAAGTTACTTTTTAATTTAATTTAATTTAATTTTAAAAAAATTTCAACTTAGTAATGATTTTGCCACAGAACAACAGAAAATTCGCATAACACATGGCAGCTCAATGCACCAATTACGCTCATCCAACAACGCGGCGGGACTTAAGCGTTTTCCTAGTTTAATGAAGTTTGATTTCTGGTTAAACCTACCTCGAACGACACAGATTTGCAGTAATTAACAAGAAGATGCAGCTTAACAAAGAACATGAAGGTCCAAGCAAGAGTAGTTGGATGAGCGAAGCGAGCGAAGCGAAGATTCTATTTCACTACAATGGAGAAAAAAATCCGGAATGTTATTATTTTTTTTCTTTCCTTTTTTTCTTTTTATGTGACTGTGAACACGATTCCGGCTAAACCAATACTCCAATTGCGATGAAATTTTATGGAGGTCTATGAAATCTCTGGACCCTTATTCTGTAACCAAGTAATAATTGTCACTTCACGGCGCTGTGACAAGTTATCATTTCACGTGAAAAGATATCACGTGAAAAGAGCGATTCTGAAGGCCAAGTGAGAAGTTGAGTTGTCACAAGCACAGGGATTTGGTTAAACTTCAAAGCGACTGAGCCACCGTAGCACGTAAAGTATTTCAACCAATCAGAATAGGCGAATAATGTTAATGGCAGTTTGTTGTTGCTTTGTTTTCTTTGTTGTGTGTTCTAGTCAACCTTAGCCTGCAAAATGTCAGGCTAGGACAAGGCATAGGCCTAGCCTTTCCTAGGCTGTCAGTGTCGTGCTAGGGCCTAGCTTTGATACTTTATTATCATATTGAACACACTTCTTCCCAATTCTTAATTTTAAAGATGCATTTCTGATGGGCTGCTACCTTTGGGTAAGCCTAGGCCTAGGGCCCAGCCTACGCGTATCTTGTGACAGTCGTAGGGCTCTAGAAACATACAATTAGTAGGCCCTAGAGCCCATGTAGGTTTGCCTAATTATTACAGTATGCCTAAGCTTTAACAACCACTTATATTGATGTTCAAAGGCCCTACATTGAGACGTTAGTTCACATAACCTCACTTTGCAAAACAAAACAAATACATAACCTCACTTATTTCTTTGAAATCAATGGAAAAAAATAACGTAAACATTTAAAAGGTGCAAAAATAACAACAGAAGGGTTAAACCAGCACAGTATAATACATTTAATAGCTTTAGATTTGTTTAATTAATATTCTTTGGCTTTAACTAGCTTTGTGATAAGTTCTCACAAACATTTTTGTCAGTGACAACTTCTCACGTGAAATCAAATGACAACTTTCAAAATGGCGTTACAGAATACCAAACTGGAGTTCTCACTTCATTTCACGTGACAAGTTGTCACTGTGCGTTATAGAATGAGGGTCCAGAACGAAGAACTGCACGGGGGGAAAAATCGATTGAAAAATTATTTCTTATGAAAATCGCAATTTTACGATTTTTTTCGATTTTTAAAAAAATTCTTCGACTTATAACATCTACATGCTTTATTCGATTGTAATGATTTTTTCACAGAACCTTAATTTAATGAATTAATATATTCGTGTGAAATTTGAGCGCAATCGAAAAATTATTTCTCATGATAATCGCAATTTTACAATTTTTTTTCAATTTTAACATTTCTTGGACGAATAAAACCTACACACTAAGAACTGGATGTTTGAATTTAATTTTAAGACATGTCTGACTTTTGAAATATGTTTGAATAATAAAACACCATTTAAAAGTGTGTCTTACTTTCAAACACAATTTTCAAAAACGTTTGAAAATTTCAAACACTTCTGTTTTACTGGTGACTGAATTTGAAAAGCATCTTAAAATGACCCAACTGAAAATTCAAACATTTCTGTTTTAAGACGTGTTTAGCTTAAAAAGTGTTTGAAATAAGTCAAGATTTCTCGCTTTCAAACATATTCCACATTCAAACGTTTTTTTTCAAACACTTTTATTTCAGACATTATTATATTTTCACACACGCAATTCCAAGCATGGCTTTAGGGCACATAATCATAGCGCCATTCTATATATTTAAAATCATAATTTTTAAATGAATGAATTAATATATACAAAAATACAAAAATACAACCTTTTACAACATAACAGCTCCATAAAAACATCGATGACAAACATTTTAAGATATACATTAAAATTGAAATAAAATAGGAATTAATAAATAAAATTAATTAGAAAATGTATTTATTTATGTATCGTTATATAAAGTTATTGTATAATGATTATTATCCAGTACTAAATCACTAGGAAGTACTAACAATTTCAATATTGTTATGATTCCGAATAAATGTTGAATAATTTAGCCAAAAGTATAAAAGCCTGAAAATAATGGAGGGCTTGCCTCTCTTGCTTGAAAACAATAACATATTCGAATGTGTCATACAAACGCACTAAATATTATTGTAGACTTGAAAGATATTATATGAGTGCAAAGAATTTTGTATTATTTTAGTCATTAACGTCTTAGATTAAAAACTGAATAACAAAGAACAATAAATACTATTATTCTTATACAAAATTATTATTCTTAAAGTTATTAAATTAAAATATTACTATTGGTCCAAGTCCACGGTATAACATTACTTTTAAGTTTGGCGCTCATTATTTGCATCTGTCAAGTTGCTGTTGACGCCATGAATGCTGTTGGCTACACTGGCAGGTGCATGCGCGCGCACCGGCGGTGGCCTAAAGTGGCCTGAAAATACGCGTGGTTTTAATTTCATAATAATGTCGTAATCGTGAGTTATTTACTTTCAATGAACAGTGAGATCGTCAGAATTAATAGGGCTTATCCCTACTTCATCGTTTTTGCAATCGTTTTGCAATCGCAATGGATTTCATCATGATGTGACTAGTGAACTAAAAACACATGTGCTTGATGAAAGTTGGGCTAAGGCTGACGAGAACTTCGAATGATCATCGAAAAGATTCTTCACGGCACGAGATTCAGCACATCGCATCACATCACATTATTCTGGATCTGACAGGTGAGAATAATTTGTACAAATCTAGGCTTAGCCTTGTAACCTTGTAGGCCTAGCCCTAGGCTTCTAGGGCCTAGGCCTGGCCTAGCCCTATGGCCTACATCCAGGGTCTTACGCCTAGCTAGGGTAGCTAGCCCGGTACTCTTTCGGTTGGTATGGACAGTTTTTTTTATGTGTACCTACAAAACCTTAAACGTCGCTATTTTAAATCTAAAGTATCTACAAAACCTTTAACGTTGCTATTTTAAAACTTAAGTACCTACAAAACCATTAACGTCGCTATTTAAAATCTAAAGTAGGCCTACCTACTGATCAAAAACTGTCCATACCAACCGAAAGAGTTCCGCTAGCCCTACATCTAGGGTAGGGCTAGGCTTAGGCCCTAGGCGAGTTGCTTTGTAAAGGCTAGGCATAAGCCCCTAGGCCAGTCTTTCTCTAGGCCCTTCTTACTTGTCCCAAGGTCTAGGCTTAGGCCTACGGTTACGGTTATGCTATTTTTTCTGGTACAAGACCTGGAACTTCTTCGGTTTGTATGGACCGGTTTTACAAAACTCTTTCGTTAGGTTAGCCGAACTTTCCGCTGGCTACAGTGCGCCGCGCTAGTTCTAGGATATAATCGATAAGAGCGCACCCGAAATTCTTTTCGTTACAAAACTACTTACCGGTAGATGTTTTTCAGTGTTTTTATTGAAAAAATACAGTGTTAAAAACCGGTCCATACCAACCGAAGAAGTATCCAAGACCTGTAGGTCTAGGCCCTAAGATCAGTCGATGGCCATCCATTGCCGATCCCAAACACGGCCATTGCTTTGTCCGTGGACACCCAAGGTGGTGCTTGCCAAGGCAAGCCCATTGCTGTTGCCCATCACGACCATCGTCGTTGCCCAAAAAGTAATTTATCCTATGGCTGTGTAGGTATATATTCTACGGCAAAACGCAAGAATTGATAAAAATTATGCTCTAAATCATTCTTACGGCAGAACGTAAGATTTGCTAAATTATTCTTACGGTCTGTGCTCTCATTGGAATTATCATTTGCGTTCCGAGTCTGTAAGGTTGACGCTACAGCCACCATTTAACAGTGATTAAATTCTAAATTAGCATTTAGGCCTATAGGGAAATTAGAGTATGCCTAGAGCCTATGATAGGAATTGTGTTCTTACGTTCGCTGCGGACATATCCAATAAAACAAAACAAAAATCCCAACCTTTTAACGTTTCTATTTAAAATAATTTTAAAGGACTCTCAACCAAAAAGGAGTTTTATCAAAAACATAAAGAATAGAATGAAAAAAAATCATCTCGTCAAGGATTTGAACCAACGAACCCTCACACAGAAGTCAAACCCGCTACCGTACCATCCTGCCTCACCGCACTATGATCAAAGGTCGCCTATAAACATAACTAGTGAACTAATTGAACGTAAGAATTATTTCTTGCCATTGGCAACACTAAGCTAAGTGCAAGAACAATGCCTAGGGGGCCTAGGCCTAGACCTTATTGTAGATTATCAGTCTGTTGGTTATGTGGTTCAGAATTCAGAGTGATTACAATTCCTCAGTTCTAAGTAATTGTACTTACTTACTTCTGTTACCACCAAACCACCAATAGCAAAAATAGTTAGCTCAATGTAAGAATATTTTTTAGCAATTCCTACGTTCTGACATAAGAATAATTTTTAGCAATTCTTATGTTCTGGCGTAAGAATAATTTTTAGCATTTCTTACGTTCTGCCGTGAGAATAAGCAACTGCAAATATGTAGTTAACATAACTGGCAAGTACGTAGGCTGCTACCTAAAATTAACATATTGTAGACCTAGGCTAGTTGTATCAAAAGTATCTAGGCTAGATTTAATAGCCTATATTTTAAGTCACACTTATTTTTCATAATTTCTCACTGAGGCCTACATCCAAATCTAAATCCATTTCCTACAAACACCTTCCACCTAAACCTTTTCACTGGGGATTCTTCATCATTTTCAGTTAGGCCTGGCCTAACTGCTAAATGGCCACAAAACTTAATTGTCTACCTGCATTTTAATAGGCCTAGGCAAAGATAACAGAGTACACTACGTGGTGTACTCTTATTATCTGTGGCCTAGTCCTGTACATTAATTTCTTTTTTGTCACCTGTTAGCTGATTTGAACCAGGTCTAAAATGAGTGTAGGGCCAAGGCCTATGCCTACATTTGGTTGCTAACTAGTAGGTCTATTTGCTATAATTTGGATTAAGTTTGGACCTAGACAGACATTAGGTAGGCCTGCTTCCTACGTCATTGACAAAGACAATTTTACTAGGCCTACCTACATTCTACATTGAGTCGGACTTGGACCTAGAATTGTCTAGGCCTACCATCCCTATTTGTTATATTTTTGCCTTTTATGTGATCTGATGGTATGGCTGTGAACATTCCTCACTCACCACTACAAGGAATAATATTTTTAAATGCATTAGCCTTACCTACTTAGTCTAATGAGAAAATTAAATTGCTAGGCCTAGGCCTATGCTTTGCCTTAGTAATTATTGTGACTGGCAGTTTTCCCAGAAAATTCTCTCTAGTTCAATTATAATCTCTAGCCCCCAAAACATTACCTCACCACCACAAGGAGTAATATTTAAAAAATACATTAGCCTTTGTGGCCTATAGGCCCTAGTTTAGTTAGAAAATTAATTGCTAGGCCTATGCATTGCCTAAATAATTATGTGATTGGCAGTTTCCCCCAGTAATGCTCTCAATAGTTCAATAATAATCTCTAATTGGCAAAACAGTTTAGTAAGAATGTACCTGGGCCTACACATGTAGGTAGGATTAACTGCACAGGCTAGGTATCAGTTGCGATTTATCCCAGATACGTTGTGATTGAGACCGTGATTCATTTTAAGTTCACGGACAATGATATGTAGGCTAGGGTTGCCAGGTGTCCCGTATTACCCGGGAAATCCCGTATTTGATGGGTGTTTCCCGCGTCCCGTATGCTCTAACCCATTGATCAGTATATCACGTATTTAGAATAAAGTAGTCCCTGTGCGCTTTTTAACAATACGCGCGGGCGTATAGTTATCAATCCCTTCCCCCCGGCCGGCCTTGGTGCCTGATCAGACTGCCGCTGCTGCCTGCTGGTGGTGGGTGTTATTCGAGTGCATCATTAGCGCGGTGAGTCATTGTAGCGAGTGTCTCTAGCCGTAACGTGATATTCTTAACCTCGGGCGCGGCGTGCGTGTGACAAACGCATTCGAACTCAGTGAGTGAGGCAGTGATAAACAACATTAAACATGAGTGACGATGAAGATGGTAACGTTGCAATAGTAACGAAGCAATAAATATCAATGATCTGATCATCAATAAAATGTGCCTATCAATAAAGTGATAATAATTTTGGTTCTATATAGCTACTTACTTTTCTGTACATTCCTCATCTGATTATCTCCCTATTTCAATCACTATATTGCTTTAAAATTTTCACTGAATTACTCTCAAATGCGTTTTAGGCCCTTCCCCAAAAAACACAACCCCAAAAATTTTCCGCCTCCGGCGGCTGGGGCTTTGCCCTTAGACCCCAGTATCACTACACAAAGTACTGTCCCGTATTTGAGTTTCACTAATCTGGCAACCCTAATGTAGGCCTAGATAGACCTATCACTATCACCGATTGGTAGCTTTGGCTACATACTTCTTCTGTAGCCATGAATTTATTATCCCGCAATAGGCTATAACTTAATATACCCTGGTCAGTAGGCCTAGATTTGGTTAAAATATTGGACATGTCTTCTGTACCGGTAGGCCTGCTTAGCTACCTATGGTTAAAGCCAGTGCAAAGATTATTTGTAGGCCTAGTTCCCAGGGTTCAGTTTTATTTGGTCAAGACTAAGAGTCACAATAGTGACTACAGTAGGCCTATGGTAGGCTACTTTAGCAAAAAATAGTTCCCCATACCTGCCTACTATTTATGTATTGATGACATGCAGTCTACTCTAATCATGAATTGTAATGTAGGAATCCAATATAAGGCTGGATTACACCATCAAATGAGTGGCCTAATGTTGGTAAATTTTTTGATAAAATTCACTTTTAGCGGATAACTCGCGTGATCCTTAATGTGAAGAATGTTAAATATCTAAAACAGTCTAAACCAAATTCTAGCTGCCATACTTAGTATAGGTAGGCTAAAACCAAAGCTAACTCGTTCATGGAAATATATACATTTATTCTCATTCACACAATGCTCAAAGTGAATAGCTTGGGATGGAGGCCCGCAAATGCACAAGTAATAATTACGCAACACATTTTGGTTCATATAAAATATAGTAAACATGCAATAGGCCCCTTCGATAATATTTTGATTCACCATTATCGATATTTATGAAATTGATTGGCAAACGATTAATATTGAATGTGTGCATCCCTACTAAGGTGTGCCTACCAGGGCATACAAACTTATCTTAGCTACGACCTAGTGATAAAGAGTTTTGTGCCATATACCTAGGCCTATGCTTAGTGTTTATAAAACAAAATATAGGTCTACGCTTATATCAACTAAATTAAAGAAATCAATCATCAAAATACTGTTTACCTAAATTTCCTTCCAGTAAATAATTTATGGAGTTCCCAAACACTCAGCTCAGGCCTATATGTTACAACAACGCAGGGGCTAGGCCCTGAATGTAAAGTACTACTTGCTTGCTCGGTTGCTACCAATGCTGTTGTAATAACTTTTAGTAGTAGGGCTATGCCATGGTACATTTATGAATGGTAAGCTTAGGCCTACATAAAGTACCGGTAGGCCTTAATATGCAGACATGCCTATATAATATTCTGAATTTAGGTTGTTTTTGTTTTCAGATTATTCCCCCGGATTGGTGCCATCAGTGGGCGTACCTGCAAGGAGTTCGTCTTCAATCCAGTGACTGTACTTGTGCAAAATATTTTTAAATGCCTAAAATGTTTCATGTCATATCAAAATAAAGGGTTATTATTGTTCAAATGAGTTCAACATGTTTGCCAGTCACCTGCTAAGGTACACTTTATAGTCAAATAAAGCACAATAGGCCTACATCTGTAATTCAAAATTCTCAAGTAAGCGCGTAAGCCTTGGAATCAACTTTTATTTGCTGAGTAGGTAGGTTTTAAGCCCTGAATTGTATCCATGTCTGCGGTTTGACAATATTTAGTTCGTTTTTTTGCAAAGGAGAGTATGGGGTCTATTTGTTATTTTTAAAATTGCATATGGTCCCAAAATTTAATTGACTATAAAGTTGCTTTGTCCCATATCCTATTTTTTATTTCAGGTCAGTTGCACGGATAAGTAGGGCCTATAACAAATGTTTTCTTTTGTGTAGGCCTAACTAAATTTTGCCCATAATTTCAAACACCTTGAAGTGTTTGAATATTCACACACCTTTTAGTGTTTGAATATTCAAACACCATGAAAATCAAACACTTTTTAGTGTTTGAAATTTCAAACATATTAGAATCAAACACCATTTTATGTTTGACTTTCAAACACCTTTAGGTGTCTTAATTTCAAACACCTTACGATTTTCAAACATATTTCACTGTTTGAATTATTCAAACAGGTAAAAGTGTTTTATAAAGGTGTGCAAACACTTTTCTCAAAATATGTTTGAATTTCAAACACTTCATTCTAAGTGTGTACATGCTTTATCCTATTGTAATTATTTTTTCACAGAACTTAATTTTATGAATTATTATATTCCTGTGAAATTTGAGCGTAATCGAAAAATTATCTATTAAAAAAATCGCAATTTTACGCTTTTTCCGTTAAAAAAAAATTACGCTCATCCATCAACGCGGCGGTACTTAAGCGTTTTCCAAGTAATATATCTGCGACAAGTCGATCTTGAAGTCTGATGAGGTTTCGTACAGATAATACAACAGGTGGGTGAAGTTAGTAAAGAGTTTCGTCACCAATAGCAGGTTCTGCACGCTGAACATCTTGCTGACGTCATCACTCAGAAGGAAGAGAGAGTTTTGGATGACGAACATGCGGCTAAGCTCCGCCTCGTAGCGAGATTCTGATTGGCTGTCGAGGCTTGAAGGGATCTCTATCAGACTCGACTCTTCTGATTGGTGGTGATTCTCAAGACTCTTCACAGTAAAGGGGTTCACATCATGCTTTGTGGAATTTATCCTTATTTCATACAAAGTTATTCTGCAAAAATCGACAATTAATTTGGACTGTGATCTCATATGTATACCAAAATGCTTATTCAATTTATTTCCATTGTATTTAAGAATATTTTTATTTACTTGTTTAAATAAATTCTGGAGCATTTTTAATAGAAAATTAAATTGTAGTTCACTGATAGCACCAGAGAGTTCCATTATTAACGTTGTCAACAAACAAATGTAATTATGACCAGAGAATTGTTTTGCGTTGAAAATTTCGTTCTAGTTTCCAGAAATATAATATGATGATATACAAGCAAGAATGTTGAGCATAATTAATTTAACAATAAAATATTGCATTTTTTATATGTTACTTCTGGCATTTGAAGTTTATCTCCTAATTTAGCCATCTGTAAATAAACAATCAATGTCTTGTGTCTATTTTTAAAACAACAAATGCAATATATTAAGTTTGATAATGTTTCGAATGTTGCTAAAATGTATTCTGTTAATTTATATAAAAAGATTCCATCCCAAAAAAATTCTCTTGGGCTAAAGAAAGTAATAAAAACTCCTATTACCGCGCAGGGGTAAAGAAAGCTTAATGCAACACCTGTGGAAGAAGGTTGGAATCTTCTCTCGCCATTCTTAATGACGAATTTATATGGAGCCTTTCCCAAAGATTTGGAGACGTAGAACAGTAGTAAGGTAGCTGTGTAGAAATCCGTCATTTTCTCGTTATCTTTAAGAAATGTGTTGTTTCGTCCTGACTCGAGGAATTTCACTTATCCAAATATCCATGAAGCTTACTTCCTTGAATGTCAACTAGATGATAGTCACCTTTTCAGATAATAGTTACATGTTACACATTTTGAAGATTTTAAATAATTATTGTCGTCTACACAAGCCTGAGAAATACTACAAATTACCCATATGGTGCCATATTCACTGTCCGATATACTTATCTTTACTCTGATTCTGATACACACATTTCACGTAACATTTAGGAGCAAATTGAGACCCGATAGGGCAAACGAGAGCTTCTCCCAGTCTCTGGGCATCAACAGCATGGAAACCAATCTTGGTCCAATACCAAGTGGTAAACAAACACATACCACCTTTAGACACAACAAACGCTACTACACAAGAGCCTTCCTCGAGCAACACAGTACAAATCTCTGCATTTCCAATACAACCTCGCCGCCCCGCACCTATTTCCACCACAATAGGAGGCATGCAAACTCGATCGAGGACGCGCGCAGTTGGGTTGGAGACTGTCAGTCGAGTGCGTGTTCTTGAAGAAGGAAGACGTACTAGTAAGTGACTCGTGACCATGCCAGATGCGATTCTGGCGAAACGCCGAGTGCCAGGCTACAGACCGGCCTGTAGCAGCCAACTCAAACAAGCGGCGGAATGTCTCGGAAGACAATTACAACATACAATACGTCCGCGAAAACTTAAGAACAAACATATATATATATATATTAGCACGTAGGTTTTCACGAACAGTCATAGATACATCCAAATTTGGTTTTAGGGTTTTTGTTCGTGTATTTCCTCTTCTCTCTAGCAGGCCTACACAAGGACCATTGTCAGCTGGTCGACTTTTCGGCTGAATCACATCAGCCATCATCAGGACGAAACCCTCACAGCTCAGAAAAAACTACTGCTGCTGCCTCGACTGCACGCACTCCCACGTCTGCAGTCGAGGCAGCAGCAGTAGTATTTTCTGAGCTGTGAGGGTTTCGTCCTGATGATGGCTGATGTGATTCAGCCGAAACGTCGACCAGCTGACAATGGTCCTTGTGTAGGCCTGCTAGAGAGAAAAGAAAATACACGAACAAAAACCCTAAAACCAAATTTGGATGAATATATATATATATTGATTCATAGCAGTTGTCGTAAAAGTTTTCCCCGACTGGGGTATGTATATATATGACTTGAAGTAAATAAGCATTGTATATATATTGCGAACAACTTTCTTTAAAAAATGCAAGCAAATAATATAATTTTAAGGGAGGGTTAGGGATAAGGGGGGCAATTGTATCTGTTCACAGATAGTTTATTATCTGCCAAAGTGTGTCTGTTGTCAGCAGATTTAATCTATTTATTATGTAATATTCGTCACATTCAAATAAACACTGATTTACAAAGAAGGTTATTAAGTTTCTTTAAAATTAAAAAAATACAAATTTGCTTGAAATAATATTTCAATAATAATTCACTAATTTACAAAATTACCATTGAACTGTTGTTTTGTTGATATCAGTGAATAGAATTTATGTACTTTTTGTGATGTATTGTCATCTTTAAATTATTAAATGATGGTTTTTCGGTTTACCACGTATTAGATTATTTAAATATATACGAAAAAAGTATCTAAATGGGTAACTGTGAATACTAGGATTATTTTATTGTTTATGAATTGTTTCAAAATAACTATAGAATAACTGTTATTAGTGTAAAAGAGATAAGTTATTGTAACAATTCTCAATAATGTATTTGACAAGGTAAAATGTTTCGACAGTGTTTGATTTAAAAATCAACAACTGGATAGTTATTGGTGTGACCAAAGAGTATTGTAAATTGTTATCTTAAAAAAAATTGAAAAGCAAATAAAAGACAAGGTTAAGGGAAACGTCACGTGACGTCACAGCTAGTAGTCACGTGACTGCGAACCGTACTGATGGACTAGCAGCCTCAATTCGCAAATTAACGCCTGCAGAAAGGCGCAACAAAAAATATCAAGCTTTAACTTTTATTCTATTCATTATTTGGACAAAACTTAAGAGGAATAATATTTAGCAAACATAGCATTCCTTCTAGTAGCGATTATTTCGATTTTTTTTACACTGCCGTTAGCTTGTTATAACAATGTACGCATCATAAATGCCAAAATAATCAACGACGATAAGTCTTCTCAACTTCAATTGACAACAACTACTGGTCGGATTTCGCCAAGAATTCTTTCTAATATGCTTCTTACTATAAGACAAGAAATAAATGAACTTTCCAAATAGAAAAAGCACTGAACGAAAATTTACAGCATAGCGTGTAGCTTTTTATGGCTTATTCGCACGTCAAACGTGTATTTGAGATGAAGACACAATACACTGCAATATTGCCCTATGCTATAAATTTTCGTTCAGTGCACTTTCTATCTAGAATGTTAATTTAATTCTTGTCTATACAGGCCGATGCAAATTTTGAAAGAAGTCTTGTCGAAATCCGATCACTAGGTTTTTGTCAATTGAAGTTGTCAAATTTAATTTCACAAAAACAAGTAAAATATTATTATTGTTATTTCAATACGTACATCGATATAACACGTTAATGGCTGTCTAAAATTCAAAATAATCTCTATTAGAAGAAATGATATGCTTGCTAAATATTATGCTTCTTAAGTTTTTTCCCAATAATGAATAGGGTAAAAGTTAGAGCATGGTAAGTGTTGCGCCGTTCAGCAGGCGTCTACATGCGAAACGAGGGTTGCTTGTCCATCAGTTGGGCTCGAGGCGGAGAAGACCCGGCATGCTCCTGGATACGTGACGTAGTTGCTAGTACCCTATTGTAAATCTAAAAAAAAGGATTTGAAATACTTAAATTGGAATATGAATATATTGTTACCATTTTTTTTTAAATTCGATGTTATAAATCGTGTGAAAAAAGAAAACGAGTAATCGAAAGATTGAAGTTGAAAATGAATAAGTTGACAATGTCAGGAAAAAAAGGTAAATTAAATAACTTTCTTGCCATCGCCTCGTAAATTACGATGAGAGGAATGTAGTGTTGATACGAGGCTGACATCGTGGTGTCAGTGCACACACAGTGCACGATTTAAATTTTTATTTTAATACAGATTGAAGTGTATTGAACATCTTGTACGAAGCGTTCATTACCTAGAAGAAAAAAATGTCATTAGATTTGGCAAATCATGGAACGAAGCGAGTAGAATATGAACTAATAAGAAATAAGGGTTTTGAACATACCACTGTTATTTTGCAATATAAAGTTCGTAATATTTCGAAATCCCTTCAAAGGTTTTTTTTAAAACTGAAGTTAAAACATAGAATAATCTTGAACAACATTCCAAAAATAAAGTATTGAGAAGGGTCGATATAATCACTAATTTAATATTGTAAAAAAACAGTAAAAAATTTAAAACTTACTAGCCTCAATAAATTTTGTTTAGTTTATTACCTGAATACATGTTTAAGATACTCACTTGGCCAAAGTTCTTAAGGGAAAGAGGGTCTAGTCCTACGGGTTTTACTTCAATGGGAACACTGCCTCGACTCATGATGACCAGCATGGACTTCTTGAAGCTCGGAGAGGCTTCCAGCCAATCACAGCTGTAGACTGATTCAGTAATAGCATCGTGCTGAAAATATCAGGTCATGTCTTGTTATTAACCGGAACTCTATAGTTAATTCAGTAATTTGGCCAATTTGGTATATTTTTAATTATGGTTATTTGGAAAAAAATTGTATTATATGCATTTTATGCATTTTAATTTTGATAAGAAATTTGTTTTTTATTAAGCGAGCGAAGCGAGCGTTTCCATTTGACTCTGCCGGAAAAATATAGTCACTGTTTTTTTTTTGTTTTTGTTTGTTTGTTTGTATGTCTCGCCATAACGTTCGAACGGAGGCTCGGATCGAGTTGAAATTTGGACCATCCGCAAGCTTCGATCTGGATTGAATGCCATTAGTTTTGTGGCAAAATCGTTCAAAAAGTTACAAAGTTACATTAAAGTTAATCGAAAGTTTTTTTTTAACTAAACGGCGACAAAATCTGAGGTGGCCAAATCATTTAGAATGTCCGCCCGGTCACAAATATGTAAATTTTATTTTTATCCGATAAGTAGTATAGATGGAAATTACATTTTAACAAAAGTAACGATACCATGGCAACGAAAAGTAGCATGAGTTTGCTGGCCACTTTGCACTGCCACCTAGAAGTAATCAAAATTCTATCAAGCAAGCAGTGTATTATTTGTTACCAAAGAGTTAAAATAGTTTTCCCAAGGAAATGATGTCAAGGTCCTCTAGGTGACGGTGGATTTTATCCACAAAGTAAAGGTTTACCCATGGGTTTACTCAAATACCTTGGCAATAATAAATAATATTTGTAACATGACCCCGTGGACAGCGAACGTCGCAAATTTTAAAATTAAAAAAAATGTGCAATGTGGGTCTAGCTATAGCACGTGCTCGCTTATCAACGCGTCCAGCTGAGCGTTTCCTATTAAATAATACCCCACACACACAACAGGCAATGTGGCCAATATCATCTTCCATTGCAGGCACACATGGGATGAAAACGAGGGCTAAAACTAGGAGCAGAGTAGGCTGCAACTCTTCTGTATTTGGACAATGCGGCTCACAGGTGGCTGCGAAACGTCAAGTCCGCAATAACACAGGTATGTGTTATTACATTCAAATTTCGCAGTACAATGACCCTAAAACGGTTTAATATAAATAACATTATTAATTATCATTTATGAGGCAATAACATTTGTTCACAAAAATCTTAATTTATTCACCTGTAATTCAGATGTCCATAAGAATAATTTAAGATAAAAATGCAATCTGTCGATGCGACAGAAAGGGCTTGCGGTATCGGGCATTAACCTTTATAACTCCATTCAATCAGAATATAAAAACCTTAATGATCATATTAAATTTAAGAAAAAAATTAAATTGTTTCTCATGGAAAGATGTTTTTATTCAGTGGAGGAGTTTAAATTGGCTTCTCAAAATCAAATCTAAATTAAACAAAGGTTACTGATGGATTTTTAATGTTACTCCCAATTTTTTAAAATTTAAATTATGTTATTATGTTATTATGTCATATTATGTTTTATATGGTTTAAGTTTATCTCATTATTATAAATATTAATAATCTGACAACTCAAATGTTCAACTCATTTATATATTAATGTGAATGTATATATTAACCAAAAGAGGCTAATAAATATTCTATACTAAACTATACTTTACTATACTATACTATAAAAATACTAATAATAATAATAATAATAATAATAATTATTATTATTATTATTATTAAATCAAACGTGTATGAGTTTCGGGTTATTTCGCCGCGTCGCGAGTAAACATTATACGTACCTCGACGTTTCGTTACCTCTGTGGGTAACATATTCATGAGAACTGAGGCTGATTAGTTTGCTTCAGCCTCAGCCGAACACTCCTCCGTGGCGGTGTCTTCTGATTGGCTGGGGTGGCACACGTGGTGGAGTGGGGGTAGTTTTCTCCCTCTGGTTGGAGAGGATGACTTTCAACACTTGTTGTTGTTGTTTTTGTTGTCGTCCGGATGTAGTGGTAGCTGCGGGTGTTGTTGTTGTTGTTGTTGTTCTCTGTGTTGTTGACGTTGCTGTTGTAGTTGTAGTTCCTTGTGGCGTCGGGATGCTAGTTTGATGACTGCATGGGGCCCAGGAGTTACTCAGTTTATAGCCGCCTACGTCACCGTTGAAGTTGTTAGGTGATTTGGCTATTTCTATTGACTCCCTGATTAGGCGTGGCCATAGGGCAGGTTCGTTGCATATTATTCGGGTTTCATCAAAAAGTATCTCGTGGTCAGGATTGCTGATGTTATCGACGGCATGTTTGGCAACAGCCGACAAGTCTTCTCTCAACGAGTTACAGTGATGTCGATGTTCTTTGACCCTTGTGGCGACAGTCCTACACGTTTGCCCTATGTACGCCTGGCCACACTTGCTCGTATTTTGTAAATACCGCTCCCCCCTAAGTGATTTTTGTCTTTTGGAGACCTTAACATACTGGCGACTTTCTTATGTGGTTTAAAACAGTTTTGATTTGAAACTTGTGTAGATAACGACTTATACGATCTGTTGTAAATTTCACATATGGCAAATGAGCAACCCTTGGGGGGCGTGTCCGGCTTGACAGAGTGGTCGACATCTCGGGGTTTCTATGGAAGGCTCTACGATGTCAGATAAGCTGTAACCATTATTATTATTATTATTATTATTATTATTATTACTATTATTATTATTATTATTATTATTAGTATTATTTTTATTATTATTATTATTATTATTATTTTTTATATTATATTTATTTATTTATATAAATATATATAAATATATTATTATTATTATTATTATTATTATTATTATTATTATTATTATTATTATTATTATTTACTACAATTCAGAAATTAAAAAAGTCCACCCCATCCGGGAATCGAACCACGGATCTCCCGCATTCCAGACAGGCGTCTTAACCACTAGACCATCAGGACGGGTACATTTTACGCTCTGAAATGTAGTTGCATTATACATCTGAATGGATGGAACAGTACTGCAACGAATATCTGCTGCCTTTGAACTGACCACCAAACATTAAATAATGTCATTACCTTTACGCAGGTATGAGCGAGGGTTTATTTCTCGATTTGGTTGGTCGGTAAACACTCCCGTAGGTGTAATTTGTTATTATTTACTACAATTCAGAAATTAAAAAAGTCCACCCCAACCGGGAATCGAACCACGGATCTCCCGCATTCCAGACAGGCGGCTTAACCACTAGACCATCTTAATTTCTGAGTAATAGTAAATAATAACAATTACACCTACGGGAGTGTTTCCCGACTAACCAAATCGAGAAATAATAATAATAATAATAATAATAATAATAATAATAATAATAATAATAATTTTTTTTTTTTTTTTTTTTTTTTCAATTTATTTATAACATCATGTACAAAATGGAATAACTTTCTTTCCACAAAGCCTTATGAAGGCTTGTCTTGTTTAAATAATACAAAAATCTTGAAAAATTTCTACATATAGGCCTTGATAATTAAATAAACAAAAAATGG
>JAMZAV010008349.1:0-22408 GCA_024449915.1 Sweltsa coloradensis
TTAGTTACTAATGTAAGTGTTTGTAACTGGTGTGTATAACTTGCAGGCCATCACACTGGTTTAGCAGAGCAGTGTTTGAACACGATTCGAATATAATACTTGATATTTTTGTGAACCAAAATAGAATATCCAAAAATGTAAAAATGAATATTGCATGATGCTTGGGAGCAAAAAAAAAAACAAAAATCCCCACAATATTGATCGCGATATTGTGTGAAGCTATTTTTTAGTTGGATTGAGGGGCATAATGATTTTGTCAACAATATTGTTAAAAATAACTTGATATTGTAGCAATATTTGAAATGTCTGAAGATCACATTGTTAAAATTTATTCATATAATTTGAGTGTTGTATGAAGTGATATGAATAGGAATTAATCTTATCATGATATGTAGATAAACACGAGAGAATTGTAGTTTTAAAATAAATTATAATTTAGCAAACGTAACACCTAGAACAGTAAAACAGTAAACCGCTAGAATGTAATTTTCAATTTCCAATCAAGATTAATGAATTAAATATTGTTTAACTCGGAAATAACTGAGTTATTAGCTGAATGTTGCAGGTTGCTCTTAACGCAAACGAGGCTAATCGTGACGGTAAAAAGATTTTTCTCGTTGTTTCTGTCGCGTCGTTGCTTCCTCAGGTTGTTCAACGGGCCGGATGACGAAGTAGTAGAGCACTTCTACCGTGCCAGTAGGCTCGCCCCGAGGAAGAGGACCCACGGTTCCCCCTGCTGCAAACTGAAACCAACATTGTGTGAGCGTAGCGGACGAAGCGAAGACTACAATTTGACTTAACGACATGTTTTTTATTATGTTGTGTTTATTCGATATGTAATTTTCTCATGATACGACGTTCTTTTGTAATGTGGGGATATTGTATACCATAAGTTACAGATACGAAAGTATTAAGGGACAATGCTCTTTCTTTTTGCTATTTGCTTGAGTATACTATTTTCTTTTCATAATAGGATGGTAAATCTGTTAATTATTATGGGGAGAAATGCAAAAAGTAATAATAATATAATATAATTATGGTTTTTTGTTCTTATTTTCTGATCTCCTTTGCACCACCGAGCTCATCTTGAGCCAAATGATGCGAGAGTGCACCTAGCTGGGGGCCGAACGGTGGTGGGGGGACGACAGAACTCAGAGGCTAGGAACCTTCCGCCGATGTTGCTTGTACCAAGGATTGCAGCCTTCTGCATGACACGAACGTGCTTGTCCTTCAGATGGAGTTTTTCCTTTGCCGCTGACCACTCTTTGGTGACCAAACCGTTGACGGAGACGACGACAGGAACGATTTTTAACGGAAACCCCAACTTGTATAATATGGGCCTTGAGTTCTACGGCGAGCGGGTGGTATTTTCGCCTCCCTTTTTGGCTATTGTGCTGACCACATGGCCATCTGAGGGATGGCGATGTCAACGATGGTTGCCGTTTAAGCTTTTTTGTCAAACGAAACCAATCTGGCCTATTTGCCCCGACCGCCCTGTCTGTGACGATGAAAAGGAGTCCCACAGCAGCTTAGCGTTTTTGGTTGCGTAGGACTTGCTCGGGCCTACACTTGGTAGTACGATCTTTCCTAGTCCACGGAGGCCGTGCTCCTTAGCCAGTGCTTGGTGTACCACTTTGGCTACTGCGTTATGGCGCTCAACATACTCCTTAGAACGCTAACTCAGAGCATCCACTTGTGATGTGCTGGATGGTCTCGCTGGGCCTTCTTGCAGAGACGGCAGCAATCTTGGAAGTCGTTTTTGGAGAAATGTATCGCTCGTAGTTCTTGGTGCGCACCACTTGATCCTGAATTGCGAAACACGAACCCCTCCGTTCCACTGAAGAGGCCCGCCGTGCGGAGCCATTCCGTCGAGGGTTTCAAGTCGGTGTGCTCACCAGTGAGCTCGGCAGCAAACCTACCGTGAAGGGGCTTCTCCCTCCACTGTTGCATTCTTTCTGCCGCAGTCTTGATGCTTAAGTGTACCTCATCGTCTCGCAAGTGAAGTGGCGTATAGTCTTGATCCTGTGCACAGATGGCCTTGTGCAGCTGACTCTCACGGGATAAGAAGTACGCTCGGAGTTGGTGTTCCTTGCTGTGGCATAGCACCTCGACACTGAGCAGCCCTCTCCCACCAACGTTGCGTGACAGGTACAATCGCTCCACGGAGCTCCTGGGATGTTGCATCCTGTGCTTGGTCATGACGGAGGGGATCTTTCCTTTCTAATGCCTGCAGGGCAGTGTTGGACCATTTCACCGGCCAAATGTGTACGAAGACACGGGCAATGCCCACGCGTTTATCGCCGTGATCTTATTTCTCGAACTCAGGTACGACCTACAGACCTTGCTCACCCTTATGAATTATTATTATTTTGTTATTATTATTATTATTATTATTATTATTATTATTATTAATTATCATCATTATTATTTTTTATTAGTATTTTATTATTTTATTATTATTATTATTATTATTATTAATATTAACGGTTTTCGGGACATTTGTACCGCGTTTTTAAAGAGTGTAATAACACATACCTGTGTTATTGCGCGCTTGAACGTTTCGCAGCCTACTGTGAGCCGCTTGTCCAAAGACTAAAGAGATTCCTGCTTTGCTCCTGGTTTGAGCCCTCGTTTTCCATCCATGTGTGCCTGCGGTGGAAGATGATATTGGCCCACATTGCCTGTTGTGTGTGTGGGGTGGAGGGGGCGGGGGATGGCGCAACGATGGTCTGTCTGTCCGACTCGGGTTTTGCTGTTTTACTATTCCACTCTTCGTACGTTCCAGTGTCGGACCCCAAGATGGACTTAATTTGAATCCATCTCCTCCATTGAAATTATTGTCGTTATTTCGGATTTCCACCGCCTCCCTGATGTATCTCGGCAAAAAGTTGGTTTTGGAGTTGAGGACTCGTGTGTTATCAAATGAATTTGGTGCCCCTGGGTTTGAAATTTTCCCTCCTGGGCGTGTTTAGCCAGCGCAGAGTTGTTTGAGTCGCCTTTCCTGCAGTGGGCCATGTGTTTCGATTATTCTTGTTCTAATTGTTCGGCCCGTCTGTCCGACGTACACTTTACCACACTCACAGGGAACTTCGTACACTCCCGAGACCATTAGAGGAATATGGTCTTTGACTGAGTTTAGTGACGCTTGGAGTTTTTTATGTGTGGATAAACAGGGTGTATGTCATGCTTCTTTAGTATAGGGCGCTATCCTTGTCGGTGACCTGATGAACATATGGAAAGAAAAGCTTTTTTTTTTACATTGTCAGTTGATTTATTTTTCTCTACGGGTTTTTTTGAGATACACTTTGTTGTTTGAATGCTCTTCTTATGGCAATGGATTGTATCCATTCTGCACTAAAGCTGTTGTGAGAGTTTTCTTTTCGTTTATAAAGCTTTGTTAATCGGAAATACGCACTGCCCTAGTTATAAGGGTATTCTAACTGCTCGTTTTTTGATTCGGATGGTGGTGTGATTGACGTGAGGTACTGATTAGTGTGCGTGTCTTTCCTGTATACACTGTGGCCCAGTTTTCCATTATTTAGTTTTGTTACCAGTACGTCTAGGAAAGGTAGACTATTGTTTTTCCCCTCGTTCGATAGTAAATTGAATGCTTTTATTGATACTGTTGAGGTGTTGGTGGAAACGTGTTGGGCCCCGGTCGCCATGAGACCAAACGGCATAAATATCATCAACATAGCGAAGCCATAATTTTAGGTTTTAAGGGAGCTGATTCTCTTATTATTAATTATTATTTTTATTATTATTATTATTATTATTATTATTATTATTATTATTATTATTATTATTATTATTATTATTATTATTATTATTTTTATTATTATTATTATTATTATTTTTTATTATTGCTTTCCGCAAATAGCTGTGAGATTTTGTACAACTCGCTATATTTATTTTTTAAGAGGGCTTATAAAACGGGCCGTTTTCGTTAAAGAAAAGAATAATGTAAAAAGGGGGAAAAAATCATGGATGACATCAGAGTTGATAGAAATGAGGGCCCAAATAGAGACCGATGTTTTCATAAATGAAAAAATGTAAAAATCTAAATCTTGTGAAAGCGGTGTATGGGGCAGAGTACAATAACATTCGAAATAATTTAAACAAAAAGATAAAAAATAGAAAAAAACAAAACTACTTTTCGTGAGCTTTTGGAAAAAGGAGCAGGGAAATTTTAAAAGAAACGTGGCAAACGATTAATACAATAATTGGAAAAAAAAAGAAAGAGTCGGTAGATCAGGTCATTAACAAGTTTTTAGGTAAAAATGCGAGTTCTGAATATGTAGCAAATTCCTCTGCAAACGTATTTGTGGAGGAGTTGGAAAATATCATTCGTAACTGTGATGTGACGGGCGTAAAAACAGATCAAAGAGAAAAAAGAAAAAAGTTTAAACTAAGATCAGAAGCAATCAATTTACATTCCCCCGGTTGATGCGGAAACAGTGAAAGAAATTATTACGGAAATGAACTCCGAAAAACAGGCTGGTTATGACGAAATAAGAGTTAAAGATCTACAGAATATCAAATGCCAGATCAGTCCAGTAATTGCTCTATTAATAAATTTATCGATTAAAGAAGGGGTTGTTTCCAGAATTGTTGAAAGTTTCGGTAGTAAGGCCTGTCTACAAAAAAGGAAGCCACTACAATATTCGAATTATCGTCCAATCGCATTATTGTCGTTGTTAATAAAATAATGGAACGGTATGTGGCTGGATGTTTGAGTGATTACCTGTCCAAATTTGATATTTTAGTAAAACCAAATTTTGGGCTTCCAGAAAAAGAGAAGCACTTCTGACCTTCTTTTAAAATTCTCGAATCTCGTAAATACAAAGTTAAATAAAAATTTTTCCCATGTTTTTGTGTATGTTTGTGATTTTACTAAAGCGTTTGATACTCTAAATCACAAGAATTATTGTTACTTTGGAAAAATTTTGGGGTAAGAGGCCCCTTACTACAATGGTTCAAGAGCTATTTGAAAAACAGGAAGTTAGTTTGTGAAAATCGGCAACGTTTACAGCGTGACTAATTAATAAAAACAGGGGGGCCACAAGGATCAATTTTAGGGCCATTATTGTAAATTGATATATGTAAATGGGATGACGCGATATTTTAAAAAATGTTATGCGTATTTCTTTGCCGATAATTCAGCACTCGTTGCGGTACATAAGATCCTGGCAAAATGCGGTAAGTTTTTTTACAAGAAGACTACGTTAATTTGTTGAGATGGACGCACGACGATGGTTTGATTGTAAATGCATTAAAAACTAAAATAGTCCACATATCCAGTCCATTAAAAAGTTGACCATAACTCATTAGTTGAAGTCGTTTCACATTCAGTTGATTGTTTGCACAATAACGCTACATTAAGCAATGGTGGAATTAACGCACTTGTAAACAAATTATTGAGTCAGTGTATAGCCATGGGTACCTTGGTATTGAAATTGACAAGTGCTTTTCGGTGGGAAAATCAATTATTAAGTTATGTAATCGGATTCGCCCATGTGCAGCACAACTATACCACTTAAAGTACATTCTCCCTTACAACTTACTGCGAACGGTTTAATTTCTTTAGTTGAGTCAATCATCTCTTATGCTGTGTTTGGCCTGGGGTAATGCCTCAAATGTGTACATAAATCAATTTCCAACTTGCAGATAAAGATTTTTAAAAACTATCCTTCCTAATCACATAACTGAGATGTGTTCCTCAATGAACTTTTCGAAATAACTTTGGGTTTTCTCCCTGAAATAAGTTGTTTACGTATAGGTTAATCTTAAGTTATTATTAAGTAATTAGTATAAAATCGAAATCGACCATAACATCTCCACAAGAAAGAAGGCCGCTAATAACTTTCGATTCCATTTTGTGTTAAAAAATATGGTGAAAGGTCGTTAAAAAACTAGTGTACCGCAGAGTTTCAATTTATTGCCTAAAGAACTAAAAGATTTAGATAAAATTAGTAAAGTTAAGTTAAAAGTAAAAGAAATTTTTCTTGTTTAATGACGTTTAATTTAGTATAACGTTTATTTTGTATTAAATTTATCTAATATTATAATTTATTTAGTTGTGATATGTTACTATTTTAATGTGCTTGTTGAATGTATTCCCTAATTGATAATAATTTGGGGAACTGCTCAATGTGTTTACGGTTATTGACATATTGTATTTATTATATTAGATTGGATTATTTAGTATTTAGTATAATGTCCTGTGTCTGACATAATTTGATATTGATTATTATGCTCTTACATTGTCCGTAATTTTTTTATATTATAATTAGCCCACGACAAACTTCTGATGAAGCTTTGTGGGGTATCGAATCAAGTAGAATATGTATGATGTGTAAAAACCATGCTTTAATTATTAATAAAAAAAAAAAAAAAAAAAAAAATTATTATTATTTATTTATTGTTATTATTATTATTATTATTATTATTACAATTAATAATCAACTGTTTATCAACACAGATAAGTTGATTTGGTTCCAAATAACTATAACAGGGATGGGTCTTACCGACTAGATCTAGCTTCCCACGGACCACGATCCTCATCAGCGTTCAGTTGGCAGCGCTGACATTGCGGGCCTTGACTACGGAGTGGTCACCATCAATCGGAATGTTCCTATTGGAGGAGAAAATTGAGGTATCAGTAAAAAGATCAGGTGTTTAACATATGTTTTTTATAGATTAATGTGCCGAATGTGTCGCTGTTTTGTGTCCCTTTTACCTCCTGACCATTCAGTTTCTTTTTACGTGGAGATTTTGAACATTAAATAATGTGAAACTATTTAAGAGCTCGGAGGAATAATAAGCATACCTTTGGCATTTTGTTCAAAATCATTAGATCAACGAAAACGTTGGAAAAGGCATCACACAAAAAAATAATAACAATTATTCATTACTAAACATACTGGTGAAAACTGAGTGCAAAAATTAAATTCGTACTATTTATTCCATTGTTAAGTTTCATGGACAAATATCCATTCAACATTAAAATCTGTTACTTATTAGTTTTTCACTTCTCCTTAAGGCTATTCCAGAGCACTCTTACCTATATTTTGAAAGTCAACGGAAAAAAAAACTAAAACTAAAAGTTGGTTGGATGAAAGATGAACTTGAATAAAAAAGGGAAAAAAATAACTTTTTTTTTGGACGGGACAAAAGCTCTATTTTGGCCATTATATGCAAATTTTGGGTCATTACGAAAATTTATATTTTAAATGCATTTTTAATATTTAGCTAAGATTTTTTTATTGCTTCAACACACCTTTGTCTCTGGACTGAGTACAAGGGAAAATAATTTTTTTGAAATAACTTTTGATAAACGATTTGTTTCGTGTTCCCGGGTTCAAAACTCTTTTTTGTACCATGTGACAAAAAAAATCGTACATTGAACATTATTTCAGAAATTCTTTTCCCTTATTCTCAGTCCAGAGACAAAGGTGTTGAAGCAATAAAAAAAAATCATAGCTAAAAATTAAATATTGCATCCAAAACATTCTTTCCGTAATGACCCAAAATTTGCATATAATGGCCCAAATAGAGCTTTTGTCCCGTTTTTGTTTTTGTTTTTTTGAGCCTGATTTAGACGGTTCAATGTAACGTTCAAGCCATTGATTTCAAGGATTCGATTCAAGATCAATTGAAGAAAACATTGAACCGCTATTTACATGGTTCAATGTTTGAAAGGTAGTCACAACCAGCTGTTCAAATGTTCTAGCCACCCGTGACAAATATCTAGAAGAACATTTGAATCGCCAGTGTCAATCCGTGTGTCAATCAACAACACGAATTGAGTTCCAGAAGCCAGTATTTATCCTTTATACTTATGTCAACTTCAACTTCAACTTATGTAGATAAGGTTTGAGTGATGGAGGGAATCACCAAGGCAAAGCCCATAATTCTCCCTTTGATCCATCCCTAACCGTGCTCTGGGCACTTGGTGGCGGGACTCGGCTAGGATACTAATTTCTTGGGTCCGTGAAGGGCCCCAGGATCGAAACCTTTAACGCTGGCCGCCGCGTCCCCTTCGTAGTGGGGAGCACCCCTCTTTCCCCCCCCAACCCAGGCGCTGCCCTCCTGGGGTGCCCCCCAGTCAGACTTAGCGACTAGGCTTGGATACTAGTCCAGGAATAATCCTGGTCCGACACCTCAACGCCTGTCGCCAGCGTCCCTCTTTACAGCTGGTTCACTTCAGCTGCTCCAAACCGCTGAGCATGATGCCGATCTATTAAACCCCCCGCCTGGGTATCCCAGGCAGACGAGACTAACTCGGGAATACCCAGGAAAGCCAATGCTCCTGGTGACAAGGCTCGGATACTAGTGCCAGGGAATACTCTGGTCCGACACCTCAGGCGCCTGTCACTATTTATCTTGAACTTGGAATACTGGAACCCGCCGAGCTCCTGAAGCGTTCAAGAAAGCGTCCTCTTGGCAGGGAGAAAGTCCCTACTCGATCGCTGACTCGCCAGGGGGTGGAACAGCAAGTGTACCATCCCCCTTTAAAGGCTCGTCTTCACCTACTATCCAGGTCACTGCCCCTAAGAGTCAAACTCCTAAAGGGGTGACACCCTCCTGGTCCCAGAGAACAGGCGTTTCTGTCACTGGGGGAGAGCAGGGCTTTTTACACCCCCCCCCTTAAACCTTTTGTCAGCCGGGCTGTCTCGGCCGCGTTGGAAGAGTAACCGTCGACGGCCCTTGCTACTACCGTCTACTACACAGTCATCTAGAAGCTTTCTCCCGGTCACCCTTTCAACCAGACGGTCAGGCGTTTCTGGAATCAGGTACCTGGCAGAGCAGCGTTACGTCCATGTCCCGTGTAGTCTGCACGACAAGGAGCCAGAGCACGGCATTTGTTTCGGGGAGTACATGTAGGCCTACTCCCCTACTAGAATCCCCCACACCGCGAGAAGGTTCCGAGCTGGATTTAGTAGGGGTTGGATTCAGTGGGGGGACTTATATCAACTATGATAAGCTTTGCTTCGGAAAAGTGGAAAACAACTAAACTTGACCTAACCTTAAAACAGCTGTGGAGTGTAAACAATTCCCAGACGTATCTTCTTTGATGCAGTACTGACCATAATTGGGCAAGTGACGTCATTTCGAAGTGCCTTCTGAGTTCTGATTGGCCGGTTTCATTAAAGCATTGACCAAAAATAGAACGTGCTCAGCTTGAATTAAACTCTGATCAAGGTCTTTGACCAATTAATTTGACCGTTAAACGGTACTATTGAAGAAAAATAATCGTATCAAACCCATCGCTTGAACGAAACATTGAACCATCTTAATCATGCTTTACAGACTGTACTGTTTATAAGATAAAAAGAGAGATGCTTTATTTCGTTGTCAAAAGGACAGAGTCACAATCAAGGCGAGGCTCAATCTTTTGACGCTAGGACTTGAACATTCTTCCACCTAACCAGCGAATCAATATAAGATTATAAATAATACACAATGAAATAAGAATACAAATAAATACCAATTTTCAAATAGACGTGAGAAACAAATACAAGAAAACACGTCTCCATTAACTTAGGTAACTGGTTCTTACGTGGCCGGCACCCAGACCATCTTGATCTCCGGGTCACTGCACGAGGGCAGACAGGAGCAGGGGAAGCTGTTCTTGGACGCATCCTCGGACAACCGCATCTCCTTGATGAGACCTGATTGACACAACATTGGCGCCACTTCCATAACAGAATCTGTATCATCTGAACTGAAGTGAAACTACAGGAAATGTGGCCGTACTCACCATAGTTTGCACTGATGCAGCTGAGGCCTTTGTGGCTACATGTTGGTACGCCCTTAACTGAAAGTGAATCATAAAAACTAACTCAATTGCACATGTTACCAACACCACCATTTAATGTTCAAGAAGAAGAAGAAGAAGAAGAAGAAGAAGAAGAAGAAGAAGAAGAAGAAGAAGAAGAAGAAGATAAATACATAAATAAAAACTATAGGCCTATTACTACTGCATACTTCATAATACCCACAGTATCTTGCACCTTGTACCTTCAACCACCTCATAGCTGGCACAGATCATGTATTCACAGAGTCCATTAATTTTTATAACATGCTGTAGGTAGAGGTGGAAGAGATTACACAAATTAACGATATTTTCTTTAACTTCCACAAAAGGTGGAGGTTTCAAGAATGAGTTGACTCAAACGAACATACCTATGGGGTATAACTTGACAGTCTTATCCTGAAAGTTGATGAAAGATGAGGAGGTTAGCTACTTAATATATTCATTTTGATATTGAAAAGGACCTACTTACTTCAAAATTTGTATGTCGTAAAATGTGTATGACCGTCTTTAGAAAACATGAACCAAGTGCTACACTCAACTGTTGTTCTGCAGTAAATGCAGCGAGCAGTTGCATAATTCTCTCGTGAGACGCGCTCGACATTCGACCTGACAAGTCGAGAAGCTGTGGTATCGATAGATCGAACCAGGCGGCGCCTCGTCCAGGAACAGACAGCTGCGCTGCGACTCGGACAAGTCGCGAACTTCCGGCTCGTTGTACGTCTCCTTTACCTAGAAACAGACACCTGTTGTATCGACATTCGACCTGACAAGTCGAGAAGCTGTGGTATCGATAGATCGAACCAGGGGCGCCTCACCGGAAAAGAAGCTGCGCTGCGAATCGGACAAGTCACGAACTTCCACTGTGTACTCTCCTTTACCCAGAAACAGAAACCCGTTGACGCTGTATCTCGCGGGGTGAGGTTTTTTAAATATGAGGCAAAGGGGAAAAGGGAAGATTTTTTTTGCGGTGTTAATTAAAGTTCAAAAAGTTACTCATTGTTTTACTAAAAACATCACTTATGAGTACAATTAAGTTGCTCTTCTTCAAGCGCGTGTTTAGTTATCAGATGCGCCGACAGTGAAGGGGCTGAAGAGAAAATGTTGTTGGATTTTATCCCACATTGACTCAAGACATTATACCTTGGTAGCTAAATTCGTCAACTTTGTCTTGTGGATTGTAATAAAGCTGAGTCCCATGATATAGGAAGGGACTGTCACTCACCGACAGCAGGCGCTCCACCATGCTGAGTGCCATGTTGTAGGAAGGGACTGTCACTCACCGACAGCAGGCGCTCCACCATGCTGAGTCCATGTTTAGGGAAAGGGGTGTCACCACCGCAGCAGGCGTTAACCCTGCTGGTGCCCTGTTGAGAAAGGGCGCACTCACCGACGCGGGGTCTACCCGTGAGTGCCTGTTGTAGGAAGGGACGCACTCACCCCAGCAGGCGCCCCCATGCTGAGTGCCATGATGTAGGGGACTGTCACTCACCCACAGCAGGCGCTCCACCATGCTGATGCCATGTTTTGGAAGGGACTGTCCCCACCGACACGGCGCTCTACCATGGTGAGGCCCTGTTGTAGGGAAGGGGGCTGTCCCCACCGACAGCAGGGGCTCCCCCATGCTGATTTCCATGTTGTCGGAAGGGACTTTCACCACCGACACAGGGGGGCCCCCACATGTGATGCCCCCTGTTGTAGGAAAAGGGGTGTCACTCACCCACAGCGGCGTCCCCCATGGGTGAGTGCCATGATGTAGGAAGGGACGTCACACACCGACAGCAGGCGCTCCAAAATCGAGTGCCATGTTGTAGGAAGGGACTGTCACTCAACCACCAAACAGGCGCTCCACCATGCTGAGTGCCCCTGTTTTAGGAAGGGCTGCACTCACCCCAGCAGCCGCTCCACCATGCTGATGCCATGTTTAGGAAGGGACGTCATCACCGACAGCAGGGGCTCTACCCTGCGAGGCCATGATATAGGGAAGGGGCTGTTTACTCACCGACA
Source organism: Sweltsa coloradensis (assembly GCA_024449915.1). Taxonomy (NCBI): domain Eukaryota; kingdom Metazoa; phylum Arthropoda; class Insecta; order Plecoptera; family Chloroperlidae; genus Sweltsa; species Sweltsa coloradensis. The sequence continues at coordinate 11,825 of JAMZAV010008349.1, forward strand.
GCAGGCGCCCACCATGCTAAGTCCATGTTGTGGAAGGGACTGTCCTCACCGACAGCAGGCCTCCACCCTGCTGATGCCTGTTTAGGAAGGGCTGTTTCACCGACAGCAGGCCCTAAACCCTGCTGATTTCCATTTGTAGGAAGGGACTTCACCAAACCCCAGAAGGCGCTCCACCCTCTGAGTGCCTTTGTGGAGGGATGTCACTTACCGACAGCAGGGCTCTACCATGCTGATGCCTGTTTAGGAAGGGCGTTTACTCACACAGCAGGGGGCTCCCCATGCTAGTGCCATGTTGAGGAAGGGACTGTCACTCCCGACAGAGGGTCTACATGCTGATTTTCCTGTTGTCGGAAGGACTGTCACTCACCGCAGCAGGCGCTCTACCATGCGAGTGCCATGTTGTGAAGGGACTTTCCTCACCGACAGCAAGGCGTCCCCATGCTGAGTGCCATTTTTGTAGGGGAAGGGACTGTCACTTACCGAAGCAGGGTCCACCAGCTGTGGCCATGTTGTAGGGAAAGGGACTCTCACTCACCGACAGCAGCGCTTTTACCATGCGGGGGGCCATGTTGATGAAGGGGCTGTCACCCCACCACGCGGCGCCTACCATGCTGAGTGCCATGTTGTAGGAAGGGGCTGCCACTCAGGGGCAGCAAAGGCTCCACCATGCTGGGGTGCCATGTTTTTGGGAAGGGACTGTCACATCACCGACACAGGCGCTTTCCCCCATGCTAGGCCTGTTGTAGGAAGGGGGCTGTCACTCACCGACAGCAAGGCCTCCCCCAGCTGATGCCATGTTGTAAGGAAGGACGTCCCTCACCGACAAAACAGGCGCCTACCACTGGTGCCATGTTTTAGGAAGGGGGGTGTACTCACCGGGGCGCAGGCGCTCCACATGCTGAGTCCTGTTGTAGGAAGGGCTGTCACTCAACCGGGCAGCAGGCGCTCCCCCTGCTGGTGCCCTGTGTAGGAAGGGGCTGTTCACCACAGCAGCGCTCCACCATGCTGATCCTGTTGTAGGGAAAGGGGCTGCACTTACCGACAGAGGCGCTCTTTCCATGCTGAGGCCATGTTTTTAGGAAGGGACGGGGACTCACCGAAGCGGCGCTCCACCCTGCTGAGTGCCATGAGTAGGAAGGGATGTCACTCACCGACACGGCGCTCCACCAAGCTGAGTGCATGATGTAGGAAGGACTGTCACTCACCGACGCAGGCGCTCCACCATGCTGAGTGCCTGTTGTGGAAGGGATGTCCTCACCCCGGGAGGGGCCCCCACATGCTGAGTGCCATGTTGTAGGAAGGACGTCCTCACCGACAGCAGGGCCTACCCTGCGAGTGCCATGTTGTAGGAAGGGGCTGTCATCACCGACAGCAGGCGCTCCACCATGCTGATGCCCAGTTTTAGGAAGGGACTGTCACTCACCGACCGCAGGCGCTCTACCATGCTGGTGCCTGTTTTTAGGAAGGGAGAGTTATTTTCCCACAGCAGGGGCTCCCCATGCTGATGCCATGTTGTAGGGGAAAGGGGCTGTCACTCACCCAGCAGGCCTCTCCATCGATGCCATGATGAGGGAAAGGGGTGTCCTCAACCCCAGCAGGCGCTCCACCATTTCCCCAGACTGCGTAGTAAACCAGTTCTCGGCGTCGGTGACACTTGTCGGCGTGGGCAAGTCCTGAGGGGGGTGTTGGTGAACCTAGGAGAGACAGACAATCAGATGCTCGCCTAACAGCTACACTTAAAGTCAGTCAGACGCTCGCTTCTTGTTCCTACCTTGACTGGAGTAGTCACGTCGAACTCCACACTGCCCGGCCCCATCTTCCTGTTGGCGATCAGCATGTTGGCTTGGTCCGGAGGGTCACTGTGGACAAACATGTGTGTTGGACAACATAATAATATGCTGTACATTAATTGTTTTTGTTTTATTATACTGCTTTTACTCTCAAACTGGTGGTCGTGTGGGATAGATTGCTAGATAGATAAAGATCTACCAAGACCACTGCGGCCCGCACCATTGCGTGCGCGCGCCTCCGGGCCTAGTTCATCTCGGTTTTAGGAGAGCTCCGTAGCTAGGGGGCCCTGGGCTCAGTTTTAGCCGGCACCGTGATGAAATATCTTTTTTGTCCGTGGAACAAGCGTAAAATGGAATGATTTTCTGGACATATAAAAAATGATACAGGTCGCAATCCCCAGCACAGTGGGAGCATTTTCTCTGTATATGATGAAAGGAACTTTTAATCTAGGCAAAACAAAAGGTGAAAACCGTGGCGCCTTTCACGGGTTTGCACTGCCTGTTTTTGGCAAAAGGTTTTTTTCCAATCATCTTTTTGACGATCCATAGTAAAGAAATTTAGGTCTAATTTTAAGGGGTTTTTTACAGCAGTTATAACGACATACAAAAGGGATCTGATTGCTTAGGTTAAATTTAAAATGTAGGTCAGCAAAAACAATGATTCACTACCATCCAAACCAAGCGGGAACAGTAAAATTTTAAAAGAGAAAGGCTTTTTTTATATATAGGGTCTTAAAACCATTCTAATTTTTGTGAGATTGGCTTGTGAGAGGGAGGGGCCCTTGATTTCGATGCCGTAAAGCAATCGGGGAATTTTTTAAAGGGGGAAAGTTTCATAGCACAAAGTTTAAGTGAGTAAAATTTTGGGGATAAGGGGCATGGCTTTTTTGGCAGAGGAAAATCTTGCTTTGATGTGGGGAGGAAAAAAGATGTACCTTTATAATGGAGTAAGATACCTAGATATTTGAAAGAAGATACAAACTCGACTTTGTCAGTACCATAGAAAAGCACATCGTTTTTTGGCTTAAATCCCCCCCTTTTATGAACTTAAAACTTTTGTTTTGTTGACATTTACTACTAAAGGTTGCTTTCACACCATGTTTTGAGTTTTAGTAAAGTGCATTGAAGCTGAGCGAGGTTTTCCGTGTTTAGTGCGATGTCATCTGCGTACATTATAAAATGAACGTCTTTGTTAAATTCGTCAAAGATAGATTCTTTTATATCTGAAGTAAATAGGTTGAACAAAAGTGGCTGGAAGGGTCCCCTTGGAGGACTCCGTTTGACTGTGTTATTGGATCGGTGAGGAAGATACCATCGTTAACTTGCAAAGAAGTTAATATTTAAAATGACAGTATGTTCAATAGTTCGACAGGAATGCAGTTCAGGTCGCGAAGCTTCTTGATGAACTTTGCCGGGCTACTGAGTCGAAAGCGGATTTAAAATCTACAAAGACAGTGTATTAGACCAGAACCCAGTAGGGAAACCCTCCCCCCCCCCTGCGGAGAAATGGAGACCCATATATTATGTTAAAGTGGTTATTTTGGAATAGAAATCCACTTGTTGGCCAGTTGGCCAGTGGTGGGTGCGGGGTACAGGGGTGCCCAAAGGGCCAATTGTTGCTGTTTTTTGTAACTGTTTTTATTTTTTAGGGCCAAACCGGGTTTAAACGAAATCTATTTTTGACTTTTGATTCGTTTTAGGAATTAAAAATAGAATTTATACTATTTTTATTTTCTTGAATTTTACCGGAAATAACAATTTTGAGTTTTCCAAAATCAAAGTAAAAATGGCCCTAAATTGCCCGTTTGGTTAAAACTGATAAATTATGTTAGGGTGAACATTTGTTAGTAGAAATCCACTTGTTGGCCAGTTGGCCCATGGTGGGTGCGGCGTACAGGGCCGTCCAAAAGAAAATTTTGGGGATGATTTTCAACTGTTTTTATTTTTTTTATGCCAAATCGTTGGACAAAATCTATTTTAAGCTATAGATTCGTGAAAGGATTAAAAAATAGAATGTTAAGAAATATTTTTATTTTCTCGTATGTCCCGGAAATAACAATTTAGATTTTTCCCAAAAAATTAAAGTCAAAATGGCCCCTAAATTGCCCGTTTGGTTAAAACTGATAAATTATGTTTGGGTGAATATTTTTTAGTAGAAATCCACTTGTTGGCCAGTTGGCCAGTGGTGGATGCGGCGTACAGGGGCGTCCAAAAAAAGTGAATTTAGGGGATGATTTTAAACTGTTTTTTTTTATGCCAAAACTTTTTTACAAAATCTATTTTGAGCTTTAGATTCGTTGGGATTTGAAAATAGAATGTTAAGCATATTTTTTTTTTTCGTATGTCCCGGAAATAACAATTTTGAGTTTTCCAAGATCAAGTCAAAATGGCCCCAAATTGCCCTTTTTGGTTAAAACTGATAAATTATGTTTGGTGGTTATTATTTAGTAGAAATCCATTTGTTGGCCTGATGGCCAGTGGTGGATGCGGCGTACAGGGTCGTCCAAAAAGTGAATTTGGAGGATGATTTTTAAACAGTTTTTATTTTTATGGGGCCGAATCGTTGAGCGAAATCTATTTTTTACTTTTGATAAGGTAAAGAATGTTAAATACAATATTATCTACATTTTTTACTTTCTTGCGTGCCCCGGAAATGAAATTTTTGTTTTTTTCGAAAAAGAAGTCAAAATGATCCTAAGTTGCCCTACTTTAGATTTAAAAAATGTACTATCATGAAATATTAAGTAGATTTTATATTGAGTATAATGTGGATGTGTTTGATGATCATGTAATCAGTAGTCTAGTTCATCTTCGTCTTCATCTTCACTCTCAACAACGTCTCTGCCTCTTTCAATCTCGATGTCGTCGGGATCATCTTCCACATCAGATGCATTGTCTTGTGTTTCCCAAAATATTAACTTACTCATTTGGGAGCACCTTGCCTTCGGTCCACGCGTAGAGAAGTCCACCCGGGGTTACCGACCAGCCATGACTTAGGGGTTCAGGTATGTCGGGCACTGCACCTGTTGCTTTACGCCATATCATTGCTTGATAATTTTCACGCGGGAAATGCAACCGAAAAGATGATATGCATGGTGGTAGTAAGCTGAGATCAGTCCCGCTGTAGTTTGTCAGTGGTTTAAACAGTATTTTTAAATCCTTTGCGAAAAAGATGTTAGCGAGTTTCATTTACATCAGCGTACTGGTCTCCCCATACATAAGGCAAACAAATCTTTTTTCTTGGTCGCACGTAGTTTCTTCAACAGTAACCGAGGTGTCAAGAGATAAGATAGTGTTTTCGAATTCGGGGTGTTTCTCTAATAGTTTAAAATGAAAAAAAATCCTCTTCTAACAAAAGAACTTGTGGTGTCGCAACAGAAAACGCGTGAAATGGCGTAAGAACTTCACTAATTTTGCCCCTCTCTAAGAAATTACATTTTGATGTAAACAAGTCTTCTCTTTTGTCTCCAAAGCCAGTATCTAAAAGTACTAGTTGGTTACTTGCTGCGCGTATTTCAATAAGATGATGAAGACGTCAGTGTCAGGAAACAAACAATGATGCTAAAACTAGCGTCGTGTCGAGATGCTGCATGACAACAGTGGAGGGATCATTCGACTATCGGCTCTCTTGTGTAGATTGCAGCTCTTCGATGGTCGATTTAGTCACGGTGTTTGTAAAATAAAATATTTGCAAATAAAAATATGCATAACATTCATTTTTAAATCATCACTCGAATCTAAAGCCTAAAATAGATTTTGTTCAAAAGACTTGGCACTAAAAAATTAAAATGGTTAAAAATCACCTCCAAATTTTACTTTTTGGACGCCCCTGTACCCGCATCCACCACTGCCAACTGGCAAACAAGTATATTTCTACTAAATAATAACAAACCCTAACATAATTTAAACAGTTTCAACCAAAACGGGCAATTTGGGGCCATTTGACTTTTTATTTTGGAAAACTCAAAATTGTTTTATTCCGGGACATACGAGAAAAAAAAAATATGCTTAATATTCTATTTTCAAATCCTTACACGAATCTAAAGCCCAAAAAAGATTTTGTCAAACGATTTGGCATGAAAAAAATAAAAACCGATAAAAATCATCCCCAAAATTTACTTTTTGGACGGCCCTGTACGCCGCATCCACCACTGGCCAACTGGCCAACAAGTGAATTTATACTAACAAATATTCACTCTAACATAATTTATCAGTTTTAACCAAAACGGGCAATTTTGGGGGCCATTTTGACTTTGATTTTGGAAAACTCAAAATTGTTATTTCCGGGACATACGAGAAAAAAAATATGATAAACATTCTATTTTAAAATCCTTACACGAATCTAAATCCCAAAATAGATTTTACTAAACGTTTGGCATACAAAAAAAAAAACTGATGAAAAACGTCCCCAAAATTTACTTTTGGACGGCCCTGTACGCCGCATCCACCACTGGCCAACTGGCCAACAAGTGGATTCTACTAACAAATATTCACCCTAATATAATTTATCAGTTTTAACCAAAACGGGCAGTTTGGGGCCATTTTGACTTTTATTTTGGAAAACTCAAAATTGTTTATTTCCGGACATACGAGAAAATAAAAATATGCTTAACATTCTATTTTCAAATCCTTACCCCGAATCTAAAGCCCAAAATAGATTTTTTCTAAACGATTGGCATACAAAAAATAAAAACTGATGAAAATCGTCCCCCAAAATTTACTTTTTGGACGGCCCTGTTACGCCGCAGGGACACCATGGTTAACTGGCCAACAAGTGGATTTCTACTAACAAATATTCACCCTAACATAATTGAGCGAGCGTTGCGGGGCCCTCTCCACTTGACTCTTATGGCTCAAATGTCTGTTTTTTGGTTTTTTTTCATTTCTGTTACTGCTTCGATACAGGTCGCACCGTTTTCTCTGATCGACCTGAAATTTTGCACACATGTACATACCACCTAGGCGGGTTGCTGTATAGTTTTTGACAAAATCCGATCATTGGTTATAAAAAATAAAAAATAAAAAAATATATAAAAATAAAAATGTAACCGATCGTTATGAAATTTTGCAGGGGGTCAATAAATACACATTCTCTCCTATTTTCCAAATTTTCAGCTAAATCGGTCAAGACCTTAAAGACTTATTGGTAATCATAATTTGAAAAATGATGTTAAAAATGAATGATGCAGTGAAGATACAAAGATACACTTTAGAAGGCATGACGTGAATTAGTACCAAGCAAAGATGTTGGAATAGTATATAGTGTACAAATAATGTCAATATCCAGGTAGGCCCACACTGTGTGGTGGGCCTTATGGAATGTGTACTCGGGTCATGTTGCACGTACCGGTGCTCGCTCAACAACGCGTCCAACTGAGCGTTTTCCTAGTTTATCAGTTTTAACCAAAACGGGCCAATTTGGGGATATTTTGACTTTGATTTTGGAAAACTCAAAATTGTTATTTCCGGTACATACAAAAAAAATAAAAATATGTGTAAAATTCTATTTTTCATTCTTTACACGAATCAAAGTCAAAAATAGATTTTGTGCAACGGTTTGGCCCTAAAAAAATAAAAACAGTTACAAAACAGTACAATTTACCCTTGGGCACCCCTGTACCCGCACCCCCATGGCCAACTGGCCAAAAGTGGATTTCTACTCCAAATACACCCTAACATAATTAGGGTTTTATTTCCCCGGGGGGGGGGGGGGGGGGGGGGGGGGGGGGGGGGCTCACTAATGGTAGGTTCCGGTCTATATAGTTTGCCCTTCACTTTGACTAGAGTGGAGTCGATTTTATCGAGAAGAATTTTGACAGTTTGCAAAGTTGATTTGCCCGTGCGGAAACCAAACTGCTCATCTGGTATTACTTGGTTAGTGAGATCTTGTAGCCGAGTATTAATAATGTTTGAAAAAAGTTTGTATACGACGGAGCTTAACGCGATGCCCCTATAAGATTCTGGTGATAGAGTGTCGCCTTTTCCCTTGTATAGGACTTTTAATGAGGACGTTCGCCATTCCTGAGGAATCTTTCCCTGTTGGATACAGATATTAAACAAGTTAGTTAAAAGTATGCAGTTGGTGTTGGCCGTGGATTTGATATGTTCGTTGGTAATGTGGTCGTGGCTCGCGGCTTTTTTTATTTTTCAAAGAGTTGATTGCGCGTTGTACTTCTTGTTTGGATATGGGGCTAATTCGGTAGGGCTGACATAGTAATTTAGGTTATTTATCCTATTGTAAAGAATCCGATGAGGAATAGGGATGACTGGTTTAAAAGGTAGTTAAAAAAGGGTGTCCATTCTCTGATGGCTATTGGAGGTGCGATTGGTTGAGTCTCGTCTTTGTTAAGGAAGGTGTAAGGATATATTTCTGCGGCTTCAATAGTCTTAAGCTCTTCAGCGATATGAAATTCCAATCGTTTATCGTGAAGGAGCTCATTGTATTCCTTCCTTAGGGCTACATACAATACTCGTTTAATATCGTCTTTTTTCCCGATTCTGTTAAAATCATGGAGGGCCTTTAATACTTTTCTCCTATGCAGGTAACACTCGCTATCGAACCAATGTTTAGCTAAACGGGTTGATACTTTTTTAGGGAGTGCCGAGGTGTAAATAGAATGTTTAAACAGGTCAAATAGAGCGTCAACATTTTCGCTGGCAAGGTAAGTATCAAAAGCGTTGGAATTACTATAGACAAAGTTCGCAAATTTGATCGGGTCAATGACATTTTTTCTAGTGCTTTTAGTTTCGCGGGGAAGAGATCTGTGAGGAGAATCGAGCCTGACTGTAAACTCGCAGGAGACGGGTAAGTCTTACGGAGTGAAGTAGAATTTGACATGGAAAAAATATTGCAATGAGATAATGATATCCCGCAAGGTGTATGAAATACGAGATCAATCGTGCTAGAGCCATTATGCGCTACGTAGGTATGTATGGATGGGTCATCACACAACTTAAACCCATAGACGTTCAGTTCAAGAGATTCAATAGTAGAGAACCCTTAGAAGTGGTTTTATCTATTCTACAGTTGAAGTCTCCTAGGACAACCACGTTACTTTTATGTGTCACGGCCTCTAGGCCTTCACACATGCGGTCTATAATTTCTAAATCTTTAAAATTAGGGTTAAAATAAACAAAAACCACAGAGATTATTGAACAATTGACAACAATCAAACAATCATAGTGCCGCTAGAGATAATGGGGCAGTGCCTGGAGCGATGTATAATGATATGCCTCCACTAGGTCTCCCTCGGACCGTTATTGTGAGATGCCGGAGCGTGCACTAATTGAAAAGTTGGTAAGTTGATACCCGCTTCGTCACAGACAAATTTTCGGTGAAGGCGCAAAATCAAAAACCCCAGTGAATTTTATCGGGTGCAGTTTAAATTTAATTTTCTAAGTCCTTAAAAACTTTTCCAAATAAAAACTTTATCCGTTTCGGGGGAGGAATGGGGTTTAGAGCTTGCGGGTTGGGTCGCGGTGACGAGAGAAGGGGCAGTTTGGATTAGAAAAAAAAGACGATGTGGGTAGACACTAAAAGGGATTTAACGCCTTGATCCCTGGTGGAGACCTGTTTTTTTACACGTATGAACCACACTACTTTTAGAGCAGAAGCCATCTCTAATAAAAAAAATAAATCAAGAAACAAAAGCCAATTTTAAAAATTCAGACATTATCTCCTAATCATAAGAATAATTTTCATTCCCCCCCAAAGATCAAACTTCCCCCCCAACAAACTCAAAAACATATCATTATAAACTAATAAATGATTTCAGTGGGGGTATTTTAAAACAAAGCGACCAAGCAAACCCTGAAGGCCCGACGCAATCAACGATGAGCGATAACAATCTAATGATGATACATTTTAATAGGAAATTACAGTGGGACGGACTGTGCGAACCCCCCGCGGATCAACGGCGAATCAACTATGCCGATTCAAAAAATAATTTGAATTTTTTGTGCCTCGTTGGGTAACAGCTCTAAAGTCACCCTAACAAATTCTAACGGGGGCCACATGGCAGAAGAGTTGATGGCGAGCAGTACCCCATCTCAGGTCTTACTGTCTGAACTTTGGAGCGCGCGAAGTCTCGCCGTTGTATGGCACCCGAGAAGAGTTCTCTGCAGGGCTTCAGAAACTGGGGCAAGATAACAATAGAGTCGGTTTTTTTTAAACCCGGTTTGGGCCCCTGGCCCTCAGAAAAAGTTTTTTTGGACTGTATAATGAAATGAGCAGCAACTGCACTTACCCTATTGTAATGCGGGCGTGAGATGGAAGTGCAGAGCGTAGTAGGCATGGTGGCGTATATGGGTGGCACACCACGCAAAATTGTAAAAGATTAGAGAAGCTCGAGCTTAGAAGGAAGAGAAAATGAAATAAGGAATGTGCCTGGAAGGCACTGGAAGGCGAGCGTATTGTGAGAGCTTGAGTGTGGACTTGAAGTCGGGCGACGTGAGAACTGAGATGCACTGTACTTTGCACTGATAGAAAGTAGTTGATAAACACTGATATGAGAATGCGAAGAAGAGAAATTTGATCTGCTCCCTGAGCAGCCAAGATAACGAACTTCACCCTGTGAAGGCAGACGGGCAACTTCTCGCGAGGTCTAGTCTCGAGAGAAGAGATAACAGAACAAGTTATTTTAAAAAGAGGGAAATCAAATCACAATAGAATAATACGAGGGGACAATACGCGAAATATAAACAAACCCGAAAGTAAATTGAAATAAAAAAATTGGTGCGAACAAACCGATTTGGGCGGACTCACAGGTCAGCAAAGAGTTTTTGTTTAGTTTAT
>JAMZAV010008350.1:0-27940 GCA_024449915.1 Sweltsa coloradensis
ATGGCTACCGCGCGAGATAAATACTTCACGTTCAGAAAAGGCTGGATGGATAAAGTGTTTTTTGATTGGCTGAAGATGTCATGGAGTCTCAAAAACGTGGTTTTAAAAAAACTGCCGAGGGGGGCTCGGAGTGCATCGTTGTGCGACCTTGTCGATATTTTAACAGGAATCGGAATCGCTCAAATGGTCTAAAAATATGGATATCGCGATTCACGAATCGCCGGAAATCAGTTTTGGAATCGTCCCATCTCTAGTTTTGTCCTTTTGTTATTTTTATTTTAATTGATCCATAAAGGGATGCATTTTGACCCAAAAGACTTATCATCCTTGCACGGGAAAGCCTTAGTTTAATTTCTTGGATATCTTGATCCGTCTATCTGAAATCGAAAATGATAAATAATTCAATTGTTTCTTTATGAGACAGCAATGATTCATGATAGTGTTCTAATGTACGAGAAATGAAAAACCTTAAATCGAAATATCGAATAAAAGGACATCATGCACAACTTTTTTTATCAAAACTAAAAATTATAAATATCGTAATCATTGATCAATGATTTTATTAAAACGCGGAAGGAATAAAACCTTTAAAAACTGTCTCTTTAAGTGCCTAGCAATCTCCTTGATCGTAATTATCGTAAATCACGGTCTATTGAACATTATGCCCTCCGCTAAAGCATAATGTACCTAAGTAAATACACGTACTTAAATAATAATTAAATAAACATTTAAGCACTTACAAATTTGGGTTTCCGTAGCATGTTCTCCTGATGGATGACTTCAGGGGGGCGTCGGAAACATTTTGGCGTGTCAGGTTGATGTGTAGAAGTTGAGGCCGCATCTCTTGTAGAGGGCTTGCCGAGGGAAGTTTCCCTTTACTATGTGACTCGAGGTCCAGATGGGCACTTGAATTTGTTTTGATTTGAAGTTGTATACAAGTTGAGATAGCTCTAATCAGTACCATGCCATTTAATTGCAATGGGAAAATTTGTTGTTTCAATAGCGCAGTCAATAAACCATAATGGAATATAGAGGAAAACCAAGATGGGGTGCTCAGTTAGCTTGGGGAAATACAGTAAGCGAGATAATGTCCCGTGCGTCTTATACGACCGCTATCTGTGCATGGAAACTGTCTGACTCACACTCGCGACCTACTAGCCACGCAGAGTATCCTTCTTCATGGACTATACCTACCTCATTATAATTCAAATATGTTCCGTTTTTTTTTTTTTTAGCCCAAAAGTTTCCCCCGGGCCCAGTTTTCGTATCGTCCCCGTCCATGGCTGCAGAAAAAAGTGATCGATTTCATGCAAGGGTTTGTTCAACTACGGCGATGGCCAATTCACATAGTCAATTTTAACCTGGTAGGCATGAATATCCTCATTCTATTTTTGTAGGCCTATGGCTTTCCCTTTCCCCCTTTGCCATATTTTTGAACTTTATAGGGGTGAAAAAGTGTAGGTTAAAGAGCTTCTAGATTTTGAGAGGTCTTTAGGATATAATAAACACATTTAAACCCTCTAATTATTTGAAAAATTTTTGGAAACAAAATGAAAAAAATCACCCCCAATTTCTCGCTGGTGGCATTTTGTTAGTTGGTGACGAACGCGGAAGAATAGCTTTTTTGTTTGTCCTGTACCATTCACATTTTTACTCCGGAATCGCCCGGATGTAGTCATAAACCGGAAATAGGAAATAAGTAAGCTTTACGCCCAGTTGGACAAACAAAATATTTGCCCCCAGTTTTGACATTGACAGGCTACAAGGGCCCTAGACCCCTATACAAAAACCCCGTGATAGGCTAATAGGTTTGGGGGCCTAGTATTTTTTTTCAATATTTTGGCCTAATAAAGGTTTCTATACATTGTTGTACATAACATTGCTAAACGCTTTCAAGCAGACCTTCCTAGTTTTAGGTTATGTGGGCCCTGGCTTGGGTTTTTTTGCTTCCCGGGTTGATTAATTGGCTTGTTCCTTTTAACCCATCGGCTTTTCGCCGGTCGAACGACGGGCTGTTTCAAATGCGCGCCGAAATACCGGGCCATGGATCACGGCGGGAAAACGAAAGGGCAGGCCTACATTATGGGTTTTTGTATGAGAGGGTTTTCGCCAATCCCCAAGAGATCGCCCAATGTACTTCCCCCATTTCGCTGCACCCAAACATGTGTTTGGCTCGTCACTCGGTCGTTTTAGCCTTTCTACTTAAAGGGAAGATTTGTTTGCTTCGAGGTGGTATGGGGGCGCCGCGCCTATGGCGGCTACAGCTTTTTCAATATTTTGAAGGGTGACAAAGATGGGGGGGGTGTGTATTTTGAACCAAGAAAATCGAGGAAAGTCATACACCCTAGCCCTTTTTGGGCTACATTTTGTTTTTTTTTCAAGTAAATGGGTTTATTTTTGTTGAAACAGTAATTTTTTGCTGGGTGCGCTCCGCAACCCCTTTTCTAAAAAAAAATGGAATTTCAGGGCCGGGGCGGCGAGATTTAAAAAAGAACCCCGGGGGGTTTAAAGAAAGGCCTAAGTTTCATATAATCATTGGGAAAGATTTGCTCGGCCCGGTTTTCCATTTAATTAGCTTCTTTCTTAGCTTTCATACAAAACCCAAGCCCTAAAACTTTAAAAATGTGCGTAATTTTTGTCGTTTTAACACCCATCCTGCTAAAAAAGCAGGTGAAAAATTTTTCTAGTATAGTTGTGGAAACTTAAAACGGGGAAAAAAAAACGTTTCTGGTTGTGACGGGTACTTTTACCCCAGGAAAAAAAAAGGGTTTTTTCGTAAAAAACTTAAAAACGGGTGTAATGGGAAAAAGGAAAAAACAAAAAAAGCTATAATGGTGGTCTACCGCGCCTGGCTCCGAGTGAAGACTCTACGACGCTTCAATGGGTGGCGTCAAGACCGGTATTTATTAAATAACGGTGTGGATACTTTTCTTGCAATTTCTCTTTTGTTGTTTGGTGTGGGCCCCCCTAACGTTATTTTTTTTTAAAATAAGATCAAGTTGTTTCTACCAAAGTGAAAAAACGTAGGTAGACTTCTTTCCTTCTTTAAGCACTGCTAATGAACCCTTAAATTTGCAAGGGAACGGTTCTTCTTTCCCCATTTTTTGATCTTACTTTCCCTTTTAAACTTATTTTCAGACCATTGGAAATTTCTAATCGTTTTAAAACGAAATTTTGGAAATGTTTGGGGGGGGCCTTGTTTGCTGGGACACTCTGGTTCTTTATCCTCAGCGCACTCGAACTCGGGGCCCAACACTTTTTCGGCAAATGGTCACTTCTCTCCTTTTTATTATTTTTTCCCCGTTTCTCCTTCGAACACTCAAAAAAAAAACTGTTTTACAGCAAATGAAAGTCCCGAATCTCTTAATCTCGTGTATTTGAAGCATACGCGGTGCCCCCCTTGGGTTCTGACCTGTACCCTTTATGCTTAACCACTAAAAACCGGGTCTTTTCCCGCTAAACCTGGCCATGCCCAGCCATGCACTTTTCACCGAGACACCCGTAAAACTGACCATAAAATCGGGTCACGGACCCAATCATACTCGGATCTTGGGTATTTTTTGAAAATCCCGAAAAGTGTCCTGCACACCCCGGAAGTCCTTGCTCAAGAAAAAAGGGAAAAAACCCCCGGGAGGTCTATGGCCATAAAATAGTTTTACGTCTAGAACATTCTTTTAAATATCGATCGTTGCCGGTTTTAGTCCCGCCTATTTCCGTTAATTACCATTCCAGTACAAAAGTGTCTGCAAAATTTCATTTTTTAAATCAAAAATTAAAAACAATTTGATATTACTTCATTATAGACTTTCCTTGATATAACTTGTTACCTTTTGTAAAATTTAAAGATCTCTTTCTAATGATACAACTTCAATCTGTACCAAAATTGAGTGCAAAAAATTGCAAAAATTTCATTCTTTAGGGTTTAAAAATTCGTAGAGTTTAACCAGGCTGAAGCCAAAAACCTTTTTGTAAAGGTGATTAACTTGTTTTTACCTATAATCTCAACTTGTGACTTTTGATGAGTTTAAAAACCGTTATGGGTGTGTCGGTCAGTTTTGTTTTTAAAGTTAGGATAATAAGGGAATGTTTGGGCCACGGGGGAGGTATAACCTACCTATAAAATATATGAAAGGCGGATAAAAGATTGGGGATCTTTTTTCTCGGGCAAAAATTGTCCTAGGTCTAGTTCCAAAATATATATATACCCCGCCTCATTGGAGGACAGGGGCCTGGGCCCACTTTAATTTTCCCCCTGAATTAAAAGGGGGGACTTCACTTGATTTTTCCCAGGTAGGCAAAGACTAGGCCTAGGTCAGGGGGCGGTAACCTTTTTGTCTCGGGAACCTTTTATAGAAACTTTGAAATTTATTGTAGTTGGAGCCCTAGTAGGATAATTTAAAAATAATTTCATATATAACTTAGTTTTAATTTTTAAGGGACAAAAAGTACGACAAATATTTTAAATTTTTATGATGTGACTGTTTAAACAATCTAAATTTTTGTGGTTTAATTTTTTAAATAATTTGAAAGTGGGGGTTGTATTTTAAGTTTTTTTAACTTTAAAAATGATTTTAATGCTTCAAAAACACAAATTCACTTTTTACACAAAGTGGAAAACCACACATTTACAAACAAAAACATAAATTTTTTTAAGTCATTTTTAATACGGAATTTCACGTTTCTTTGGGGCCTCGTCGTGACAGCTGCGTTTCTTAATTTTTTTTGGTTTTAGGACTTTTCTTACAAAACTAAACCAGGCTAGACCCACTCAAGCCGCAGTTCCCGCCCCCGCCCTAGCCTTCAAAAACCAATTACTGCTCAAAATGCCCATCTTTCATATACCCAATGATTACTTTCCCGTGATTTTTCAAAGGAACTTTATTTAAAGACCCCAAATTGTCCCCAAAATAATATATTCTATATTCTATCCTAGGGCCCTAGGGAGAACTGTCAACACTGAATTTTGGAGCAAACAAATTTATAAACTTAGGTTGTTTTGTCATCTATGCAAACAAAAAAAAGATTCACTCTAATTTGCATGTTGGAAAAATTAACTCTTTATTTGGTATTTGTAATTTTTTATTTAATTACGTAAATTTTCGAAGTGGGTTTAACTAAAGGCATGGGGGGCCCCAAGGGTGATCACAAAAAAATTAAAAATAAAAAAAATGTAAAAAATAAAATCTCTAGAAAATTTTAAATTATATCATATAAATTTAAAATAAAAAAAATCAAATTACAAAATTTTTACCTTATTACTTTTTATAACCAGAACATTTTATTATTAAAAAATTTAAAAATAAGTCATATTGAATTTTGGTCTAGTCAAAACCCCCAAAATCGAATAAGCTTTTTTCTTGTCTGTGATGATTACGCAAGAGGCTACTGATAAAAGCTAGAAGGGGAAAATTGGGGCCCCCCCCCCCCACCCGGAATTTTCAAAATTACAGTGTTTGAATTTTTTTTTATGGTTTTTTTGTGTCTAAATTTACAAAAAATATGTTTTTTTCGTAGGGGTGTCAAAAGCATTATTTCACTAAACTTTACACCCTGGTCCAAAATGTACACTTTTTTACTTCAATCGTAAACGACGATGTTCAACAAAAAATTTTTCGAACGTGGGTTTGTGAATTCCTAAATCTCAAACGGGGTTTTTCGATTCGAGCATGACACGTACAGAAAATACACGGGGTCCAAAACCCCCCCCCTTCCCCCCGGTGGGGTGTGTGATTGTAGTGGTCGCCAGTGGTGTCCGTCCATGGAAGCAATGGAAGCATTGCTTCCCTTATGATTTTTTCTCAAAAATATTTATAAGCCTTTTCTATTTAAATCTTTATATCTTGTATTTATCAATATTTTTGCTTTAATTTTCACCTTTTTTTAGAATAATTCACCACCCAAAACAAAATTTTGGGCAATGACATTGCACTGTCCATTAGAAATCATAGTTTTTAATGCACCCGCCAGAGTTCCCTTTGACCCCGCTCCCGCTTACGGGAACTGACTCAGTTTTTCGCTAAAACCGACTAGAAGTGGAAGATATTTGAAGCGCTCCACCGAACCCCCCTATAAAATGCTAAGCGAGCCAGTCCCACGGGTATGGGGCTGACTTTTTTTTTGTATAATTTCACAGTAAACTGATTTATTTTATTTTGGATGCCCATAATTTTGGGGAATACCGTACTGATAAAGAAGGGTTTTCGTTGGATGCAGGAATTTGTCTTAATTTTTTTGGAGTAAAAAGATCTGTGAATAGCCCGCAAGAAGCAAAATTTGAAAAAATCGTTTCCCGGCCCCAGTGTAACGGAGGTCTGAAAATTTTCGAAGGACTCCTTTCGTCGGGGCCCGCAAAAAAGACTTTAAACACCACAAAGGGTTGTTCATTCTTTTTTTGGGGGATTTTATTGCATAAAAATTTTTAAAATAAATTTTATTTTGTTTGTTTTAATTTGTTTGGGTCTATATACGAAAATATATAAGCTCCAAAACCCCATAAACGCACCAAATAGTCATGAAAATTTAAATTTACAAAAATTTTTTCCCGAACATGCTGTGGGGGTTTCGCCCCCCCGGAAAATACTGTGTTGGACAAAACCCTTTAAGTGTAATTGCTTCCCCTACAGAAAAATCATGGCCGCCCTGGTGGTCGCGTAAACAATGCTGTGGTCCCTCTTTTGTTTTTTAGCATTGTCTTTGTGAAGTTTTATGTCAGCCAAGTTTTGAAAATTTAACTTTTTTTTTTCCCCTCATTTTAGCGTTATTCGGTGCCGATATTTATTATTACGTGACAACATGAAGGGCCCAATGACGTGAGATTGTTAAATGATTTGGTACAGAATTCTGCGCGGTTTGGGTTTTTGGGGGGGGGGGGGCATGAGATAGCGGCAAAAAAGACTTGATTTGATTTAAAAACAAATGGGTTTGCATGGAGACAAACAGATGCTAATGTGCTAAATTTTTGTAATCGGAGCCAGAAACAAAAAAAATTACCCTAGTCGAATGACTTTTTGACTGTAGGTCTACGGTTTGGATGACTCAAACTGCCGATGTAAAGGAAGGGTTTTGAATTGGGACTGCCCCCCCCGGGCGTTTGAATAAAACAAGACTGAAAACTGGTTCAGAAAAAACACAATTCGGCTTTTTCAACAAAAAAAAACGATAAAAAAAAAGTTTACTGACCAAGGGATAACTAAAGTGGGGAAACTAAAAGCGTTGTTAAAAAATGAGGAGCCATTGTTTTTGAGACCGGTAACATCATTTTTCCTCCCCTACCTTAGGGGCCCCCCTAGCTATCAGGCTAGAGGGCGCATTATGGCCTTCCAGTTTTATGCGCCTTATACCACTTACTTAAAAAACCCCATTTTTTATACCAATTTAAATTTTCAAACTTAAAATGCAAAAGTTCCCAATGTTCTTATAGCCGAAAAGTGGGGGGCGTGGGGTTTAATCCCCCCGGGCGGGGAAAAATTTTCGTAATTTTTAGATTGTATTTTTAAAAATGATTAAATGTTTTGAAATGCTATACACAGGTGTGTTATCATCTTGACAATACTATGGAAAAAATAGCCAAAACAAAATATGTAAAAATTTCAAGGTTATCAATCCAAAGGAATTTGGGGGGTACCTTTCGTGCAACATTGATATCTTTGGACAACCCATTTCAAACCAGGCAAAAAAACAAAAAAAAAATATTTTTTCAGAATCAAAACCATTGTGTTAAAAAAATTTAAACATTGGCACCTTTTTTTCAATTTATTATTTCTTTAGGGTTTTAAAACGCAAAGGTTCTAGCTGATTTTGTTATAGTTTTTAGTAAACTCGTACCGATGTCTGTTTAAAAAATTTTGCGCAAACTGTTCAGGGGGATTCGGCTGATTTTTGACGTACAGACCCCCACACAGACTCACAGAATGAGTGCCGTTTGAGTTTAATGGAGACCACTCCCTTCGCTGCACTCACTGTTTTAATTTAAATTTGGGAAAAGCCCAAAATCGTTGTTAATGATGAGTGAGCCAAGTGTTGAGTACCCGGGAAAATCCCCCCTTTTCCTCCCCTATCCCAAAGGCTGTCTAGCCCAGATGAGAAGATACCCGGGTCTCAACACATGGCTCCTCACTCGTTTAAAACGTTTTGGCTTTTCCCTATTATTTAAATTTAACTTTTAAAAAGGGTAAATCGTGTTAAAAATGTATTTAGCGTAAACTTTAACAAATTTTCCAAAGATAAAAAAACCCTAATTTTTTTTTCCCCCATTAACACCCCTCAAAAATAATATTGGGTGTAAAAAATAAAAAAAAAAGTTCGAACAAAGGGGGTATCAAACCCAAACCCTCCCGTGCGGTAGGCTAAATGCTTACCACTAGGCATGCCAGACGTAAACTTGTCCCGCTAGCTGCTACAAAAAAATGCTACGAAAATTCAAAAATCAATTTGTATTTATTGTGGGATTAAACGAAATGGATCTATTTTTTTTTTGTTAAGATGATATGATACATTAAAAGAGAGGGGGTTTTCTCCGATTGACTGTTAAAAATCTCGCATCCGGGGGAGAACGGGGGGGTGGGGTAATGATGGAACCGGGGGAGACGGGGAGGGGGGGATATAAGAAATTCTTATTTAAAATCCAGCCCGAAAAGTACCGCACGGACTCCAAGGGACGTGCCTTGGCATTCCGTGTAGTTTTTAGTCGGTCGGGAACCTTATGTCACACTCACAGGGGGTTTTATTTTTTACTATTTCTCTGTGTTTAGAGGGAGGGAAATATTTTTAGTTGATCGCCAATAAAAAATAAAATTTATTTTTGTCAAAAAAAAAGGTATTTTTTTTTTTTCATTATTGGGGCCCAAAAATCTTCTTGAACAAAACCCGTTTGCCAATTGTTTTGTTAGGCATAAAAATCATATCTGTACCCTAACAATCCCATAAAAAAAAACGTGTGGGCACTTGAAACAATGTTTTTAAAACGGTGTTCTGGCATCATACACAGGTGGAGGGGGGAAAAATAAAACTCTAGTTTTTTTAAAAGGGCGGATGATGGGTTGATTTTATCAATCTTGGTTTTTCAAATTTTTTTTTATAGATTATTATCAGTATCAACAGGGCATTTTATACAATTTACTATGAGAGCGTTAGCGGAAAAATTGCAATCCGGATACCAGCCCCAAAATTTTGCAGGGGGGTAGAAAAAAATATCAAATTAAAATCCGCCGGGGGGCAAGCGATACTCACCCCCCAACCCCCCCAAAAATCATCCCCAAAAAATTAAAAAATTCATACTCTAACCCAAAAAATAATTTTTTTTAAAAATTAGTTATTAAATTAGTTTTGATGTGTTTTAACCCCAATCGGCTTATTTCATTTCCTAAACACATTTTTTCAACCCCCACCCTAATTGTTTTATAATTTTTTTACTTGATTTCCGCATTTACCAGTGAGGCCCTGGGGAGTTTCAGCAGAAATTTGCATGAGGTACATAATAACCAAAAAAAATAAAAAATCCCCCGGGAGGAAACGATTTCCACCCCTTTTGTTCTCTACCACCCTTTATTTTTAAAAAAGTAAGGTAGTATTAATAATTTTGAATATTTCAATTGCTGATTAAAATTATGAGTTGTGTGTTATAGCCCAGTCAACAATCATTCATAAAAAACAACAATTTTTTCCCCCCCGACCTTTAAAATTTATACTTTTAGTGACAAACACTTTTTTAGTAAGTTCCCAACATGAAATTTGGCATGGTGTGATAAAAAATAAAAAATTTCTATTCCTTTGGGGGGCAAAAAATTTTTTACCCCTAGTCCCCTCACTCCCTTAAAAATGGGTTTTGGACAGTTATTCAATACTTTAAAATTTTAAAAAATTACCCAAATAAAATCTCAAGCATTTTTCCTCCAATAAACCCTAATTTCTCGTTTTTTTCTACCCCCCCCCTAATAGTATTTTTTTCATAAAACTTATAGCAAAATTTTGGCATGGTGTAATAAAAATAAGATTACCATTCCTTTGGGGGAGGGCAAACTTTATTTCCCCCCTAGGGCCCTCTATCATCCCTTAAAATTGTTTTGTACTAGGTCGATTCTATAATTGTAATTATTAAAATTTCCAAAAATATTATGTCAACATTTTTTCCACCCAATAACCTAATTTCCGTGTTTTTTTTCTACCCCCCCCATAATAGTGTTTTTTTTTCATAAACACTTATTAGCATGAAATTTGGCATGGGGGATAGATAAAAATTAAAAATTACATTCCGTTGGGAAGAAAACGATTTTTCACCCCAAAAGTACATCCCTTAAAATTGAAAAGTGTTCAATGATTTTTTTTTTTCATGGGTGGTTATCTGGAAAAAGTATCCAATAAAATCTAATTAAAATTAATATTTTTGGTTTTTTAAGAAATACAAAAAATACTGTTTACAAGTATCATGTATGGTATGGTACTTGATTACAGGTACAAGGGGTATTTTCTAAAATTTGTTACAGTTTTGGGGCTGATATTCCTGTACTTCAGACAAAAAAACCTCTTTGTTTAAAAAACTGCTTGAAAAAAGGGCTGCATAAAATACCACCGTCCATGAAATATAATCCCAAAACGCATAACAGCTTTTTATTTTTTTCTTAAAAAACCAAAATATTGAATTTAATTAGTTTTTTGTGAATACTTTCTTCCAGATAACCCCCCATGAAAGAAACAAATCTTGAATATTTTTTCCAATTTTAAGGGATTATTTGGGGGTGAAATATGTTTACCCCAAAGGGAATAGTAATTCTTTTTTTTTATCACCACCATCCCAAATTTCTGCTGATAAGTGTATGAAAAAATCAATTAGGGGTGGGGGTAAAAAAAAATCACAGAAATTATTTTGAGGGAGGGAAAACATGCTTTCATAATATTTTGGAAAATTTTTTAAAAATTTTACAATGTATAGAATAGCCCTAGTCCCAAATGCAATTTTTTAAGGGGATAAGAGGGCACTAGGGTAAATATCTTTTCCCCTCCCAACAATAGTAATTCTTTTTTTTTATCTATCACCATGCCAAATTTTATGCTAATAAGTGTTGATGAAAAAAATCACTATTAGGGGTGGGGTAAAATAAACACGAGAATTGGGTTTGATTGGATGGAAACATGCTTGAGCTTTAATATTTTTGGGAAAATTTTTTAATAATTTCAATGTATTGAAATACGCCCAGTACAAACCCAAATTTTTAAAGGGGTGATAGGGGGATGGGGGTAAAAATTGTTTGCTCCCAACGGAATGTAATTCTTATTTTTTTTTACTACCCCCATGCCAAATTTCATTTTTGGTAATTTACTAAACAGTTTTTGTCACAAAAAGTATATTATAAGGGGGGGGGGTGAAAAAATTGTTTGTTTTGTATGATGATTTTTTGACGGGACTTAACACATCCCCCCCCTCATAATTTTAATCAGCAATTAAAATATTCAAAATGATTAAATACTCCCTTTACTTTTCCCCCCAAAGTAAAGGGTGGTAGAGAAAAAAGGGGGTTTGGAATACGCTTCCCTCCCGGCGGATTATTATTTTCAGGTTATTATGTCCATCATGCCAATTTTCATGCTGAAACTCCCTAGGTGCCCACTGGAAATGCTTGGAAATAAGGGAAAAATATTTAAACAATTGGGGATGGGGGTTGAAAAAATGGGGTTTTAGGAAAAGAATAGGGATTGGGTTAAAACACATTAAAACAAAATTTTTAATAACAAATTTTAAAAAAATTTTTTTTTGGGGTTTAGAGTTTGAATTTTCAATTTTGGGGGATGATTTGGGGGGGTTTTGGGGGTGAGATTCGTTTGCCTCCGCGGATTTTTAATTTGATATTTTTATCTACCCCCACCCAAATTTCACTGGGGTATCCGGATTTAAATTTAAAGGGGTTTCCTTCCCCCTTTACAGTCTCCTATAAAAAAAAAATTATTAACGCAAGGGGGGGATAGGGGAAGGGGGGGGGGCGGGCGAAAGCGACCTCACGACTTCCGGTTTACGTTGCATAGACAATTTCACTTTTTTTTTAAGTGTTTTAGGGTTTTAAAAATTTTCAAATGGGAATTCGATGAACCCCACCCAGTCCCTCCGGCCCCCCCACCGCAAATTTTTAATATCTAATTGACCCCTATTTCTACCCAAAATTCTTTTATAAATTAGGTGTAAATAGTAATTGTAAAAAACGTAGACTATTTTACTTTTTAAAGTACAAAATTGAAATTTTCGATTGGGTGAAATGAAACTTCCATCCGCAGCTCCATGCACAACTTAAAAAAAAAAAAAAACAACGAATGCATGTGTAACCAAAATGTTTTTCGTAAAATTTTTAACTTCAACATCAGGGCGCGACTCAATTGAAGAGAAATGATTTTCTAATAATTTAACTCCGCTTTTTTGGTATGGCTCTACGAGGGCTGGGTTCGAATTTCCCTTTTTTCGATTTTTTTATTCGTCCTTCACCCCCATCTTTCTCCACTCATCGTTAGAAAAGCCTATAGTGCATTATAAGATAGGTTAAACAACAAAAAACACCATCGTCCCAATGTTTCTTTTTTGTGAAGTCCAATTTCCTATATGTGAATCGCAATATCAAAAATTTTGAATGAATTCTTTATTCTTCAAAAATTTTGTGAAATGAGAATTTTAGTCTGTGGCGTATCCTCTCTGGGCAAATAAGGACAAAGTATAATATTGGGATTGTTATGATTTCAAGTTTCTATTTATTATATAGAATTTTACGAAAAAAATAGATCGCATTCGGAAAAACGCTAACGTTTCTTTAGGGGTGGGCTCCCCCAGTGGGTAGCACCGTCCATTTTGAATCATTTTGTAAATAGTTTGTAAAACCGTACAACTCGAGTAGTCTTGATTGATTAATGTTTTTCATATTGATTCATTGATGTTGGGATTTAAATATTATCGAGAACTTTTGCAGACATATTTTTATTTTATGTGAAGAAAGACCAAACATTCCCTGAGTGTTCTTGGAAAAATTGATATTTAAAATAAATGTATATAAAGTGCGATTTTCAAGAGACAAGTTTTTTTTACCCAAAAATAGACCCGGGAGGGGGTAAATTTTAAAAAATTTGAATGTTTTCCTAGTTTAAATTTAATGGCCGCTTTTGTGAGGGAGCGTGAGTGGGTTAAAAAGAGCGAGGGGATTATATAAATAAATTTTGTAATTTCAAAAAGTAATCTCGCCTTCAGAGAGAATAGGCCATTTTTCAGTTAGCAAATAGCTATTTTCCCCGGCCAAGAAACATCCGACATATATGAAAATTTCAAAAATTTTTCAATAAAGCAACTCACGCCCCACGTTATTTGATTTCCAATTTTTTTTTAATCGCCCAAAAAAACACGAATATATATAGTCAATTTTTTACTTTTAAAATTTAAATCGTTTTAAACTTTGTTTTTTTTTAATATTTTAAAACAAATTTTTAAATGTGTTACTGTTTGAGCCCTTATTTATAATCGTGATATATTTTTCGAAATTTCAAACCCTGCGGTGAAGCAATTTGCCTAAAAAGCTTTTTTACCCCTCTTCACTTTTTCAATCTCTGAACAGCGCGGCTATGAATATGATTTTAAAAAATTTTTTTTGGGCAAAAATCGTCGAATGTAGTCTTACGACACGGCACTCAAAAAACAATAACGTTCCAATCCTGGTATTGGGGGGGGGGGGGGGGGGGGGGGGGGGGGGGGGGTCGTCAGTTTTTTGAAGATTATCTACAATAGAAATAGGCATTATAGTCAAGAAAATTGCCGTTCTCTCAGTCCGTGATTTTTTCTGACCGTAGTCTTAAGCCGAGCTTCTAATTCATAATTTAAAGAAAGGATCTCTTTTTTCATTGAAACGTAACTTTGTCTTTTCCCCCCCTTCCTTTTTATCATTGATCAATAGACGTAGATGGGCAAAAAAAACCGCCCCATCTTCTGAAGTAATCAACGCTTGGCGTGATACAACGGTTTATTTTACAGCTGCATGTAGGGATAGCCCGGACGCACATGCTCGCCCCTCTTCCCCCTTTCCCCCCCCAAAGACAACACAAACCACATTTACCGAACGAAATCACCCATAATGATTATGATAACGTTGCCCTACTTTTCGATATTACAGAACCAGCCCTACATTAATTTTTTCGTATATCAAACCTTTTCTCTCCGTTAGGTAAATGCCCATAAATATAATACGTGAAACAATTTGTATCCCAAAAGGGTCCAGGGACTTTTTAAAAACCCAAAAAGGGATCTTTATTTCTTCTATTTTGTTATTTTGTATTTGCCGACAACATTGAAGAAACCATTGGTGAAAGATGTGAAACGTAAACGTTAGCACTAGCTTACCCAGGGAAAAAAATCATATATTTTAAATTATTTTCTTGTACCTTCATCACAAATAAAAAATTTAAATAATTACGAATATGATAAAGAGGGTTTTTTAGGGGCAATTCTTGCTTTTTGATGCCGGGCCCGGGTTCAAAAAATTTTGTTTGTGCAGATACTTTTGGGGGGTAAAGTCGCTACACACATTGCGAATCGTAAGTCGTAAAGGTCATAAATCAAACTTATTTCTGACAAAATTCAGCCAGACCTTCGTTTTAAAAAACTAAATGGGGGCACTCATTTTTACCATTGTCTCGCCCATCAAATTTATTAATCCGGCCCAAAATTCGTTTTTTTCAAAGGAAAAAACAAAATGGCATCACCCCTGCATAAAAACAAGATAGAACATTTAAAAAAATGTAGATACTTACAACAATCAAGAACAAGAACAAAAAACATTTTTATTTTGAAATGTTGGTGGGGACAAAATAATTGTAATTGGTCCTATATGCATAGTTCCAATCCAATGCTCCCAAAGGGCCTTGTCTCAAAATCCCGGGTTTGGCATAGATTTTACGTCGGAAATTCCTTTCCCTTACTTTACTTCCTACGGTAACAAAATCTGTCAGTTTACCTCCCCCCCAAAATTTACAAAACCTCGCTCGAAAACAAATCGTTCACGCTTTTTTGCAGCGCCTTGCCTCTAGCGACCAGTGGAAAAAAAGCAAAAAAAATGCCTGGGAAATTTCTGTTTTTTCCTAAAAGGTTGGCTATAGAAAAATTCTGTTGACTGGGTTAAAGAGTAATTCATCAATTCAGGGCGATAGAGTAAAGTTTTTTGAAAAAAGGTCTGGGGGTATTTTTTAAAGTTCCTGAAACAGCGCGTGAACAGTATTTTTGTAAAAATATTGCCATTTTAAAAAATTCATGCTAGATAAATGTATACATTTCTTAAAAATCCGCCACCAGAGGGCTCTATAGAAACTTTCCCAATTGTATTGCTGAAAAATTCATGCCGATCGGTTGATTAACGGCCGAGAAAACAGCAATTTGCTGGAGGTCAACGTTATATTCAAAATACTGCCTATTTTCACATGTCCTATATTCTCTTAACAGTTCTAAGTAAACTCGTACCGGATGTCTGTTAAAAATTCTGCGCAATCTGTTCAGCGGTTCGGCTGATTTTCGACATACAGACAGAACACAGAATCACAGAATGAGGGTCGTTGAGTTGAATGGAGACACTCAGTAGCCTACACGTTAACACGTACCACCCCTATATTTCAGTATTCATTCACCACCCTACTTTTTTAAATGCACCAAAGACACTCTAGAAAACTCATTTTTTCAAATTTTTAGCATGCGGTGCTGTTGTTTGAGGGCTTTCCCTTTCCCCAAAAACCTCCCGTACCTATCATTTTCTTCGGGAAACGCTACCTACTACCATCCCACCACTTTTATTTTCTCTTCGAGTATGTAGGGGCACAGGTAGGGGGATTAAAAAACCTGCTTCCCTTCTCCTGCAAAAAATCCCTGCCGACACCCTTCAAGTTCCTGAAGTTGTAATTTATCAAACATGTTCCACATAGATTCCCTTAAAAGGAACCGTTCCCGGGAACACATTGCTTCCCCAAGATTGTTCATCGCCAAAGTGACTTCTGATACGGTGCGAGCTTGATGATGAGTAGGTAAAAGATGGGGGGAGGGGGGTGATGTGGCCTGTAAAAAACATCTTGCGGGGGGCCCTGGAGCTGTAGTTTTGCCACTGATTTGCGATCACTGACAAAATAAAAGAAGAATCTTTAGGTTAGAGAGCCTATTTTAGGCCACATTACTGCTGAAAAATCGATAGTCGAAGTTTTGGTAAAAAGATCGATTGCATGGTTGGCCATCTTTAATGTAGATGAAAACTCCAGAAACGGGAGGGATTTTCAAATCTAATAGAATTTTTGTGATTCTAGCGCTAAAATCGGAAAAAAGGCAATGGGGGAAAAGTGACGAAATTCGCGGGAAAAATGGTGAATTAGGCGCGGAATACAACAAAAGTGCAACAATGCGAAAAAAATTCGCGGATGCCAGACGGTACTAAACAACAAAGATTATATTCAATTTAAATCAAACAGGTCTTGTTTTTGATTTTTTTTCATAAAAAGAATAATCGTTAACCCTTGTTGGTGGTTTGTTTTATTATCTCACAAATCCAAGTAAAGAGTAAAACATCATCCACAATATAGGACTAATTGTAATGTCTGATAGATGTCAGCCCTGAAAGCCAGTAATGTTTTTCACACTTGGTCACAATATTTGTCAGACATGACAATTGTCTGGTAGCCATTTAGAAAGCAATACCAATGTCTAGTCAACCTAGGCAGCTAATACCATACACAATATGAACTATGTCTTTCACATTCTAGGGGCTCCCAACTGTACAACAAGCGGGTTGAACAGATGATAAAAAGAGACCCGTGAAAAATTGGCAGAAGTGCGCAAGTGATTATAACGGACGATCAATTATCCTATTGGGCTGGAACGTTGGTGCTGCGATCGCTTGCCTAGTAGCTCAGATGGACGCAGTGCGTGCCCTAATCTGCATTGGTCTTCACATAAAACTCTTGATGGGCCCTCGAGGTGGACCAAATGATCGATTCTTGACACGACATGCCCCGTTCTTTTCATCTCGGGAGAATTTGCAGAAAGTGCTAGGTAATTATTGTTATTCAGTTTATTGTTACGATTCTGTGTGCATCAGTGTGAATAGTAGATTGGGCAAGTTGGCACTGATTCAGAGAGGACTCTCAGTTTAGCATATTGTAGGAGTGATCTCACTTGCTCCCTCCCTCACATGAGACCTGTCTTGATGGCTCTCTTAATAAATAATAATATTCTAAGGTTGTTCCTAATTAGCCCTGTTGGTTCTGGCACCGTCTGCCGTTGGAATCGTGGCCAACTTGTTGGCTTGTGTTTACCTATTAAAAATACTGATCTCTAGTTGGTTGTTATTCGCTCAGCAGCGCTGACAGAGTTGGCCTGGTCTCCTTTAACTTAAAAGTCCCCCACGTAAAATCAGTTATGTGACTGAGTAGGTAGACTCCGCGACTCATCATTCTCCACTCACTGGCAGGTTGCGGACGTTACATTTAGAAATATATTTTCATGCAAGCAAGACTATTCTGCTGTTTTGATAACTATGTATCTGGTGACGTTTTTGATTAATCCAATAATGCCAACCTAGATGTAGGGGTACTTTGGTCCCCACCTTTACCATACTGAATCAAACCACAGGTATTTTAGAGCTTTGGCTACCATATTGAAAAATGGCGGCCAAAGCGTGTTTGTTTTCGTAAATCTCCAAAATGGTTAGATTTAGACAAAAAGTAAATGGTGAAGATATTCATGATCAAACTCCCCACAAAAATAATGGATGAGCGAAGCAAAGACTCAATTTCACTGACCCCCCCCCAAAAAAATTTAGCTCTGGGGTTTTTTTTTTGTTTGTTTTTTTTGTTTGTTTTTGTTTGTTTGTTTGTATTTTGTCAGTTTGTTCGCTCTCTACCGGGGAAACGGCATATCCGATCTTGATGGGAAAAATTTGGGGGGGACCTTCGAAATCCCTGAACTTAGAGCTGTATTGTTTTTGGGTACAATCGAAGAAATATTTCTCATGAAT
The DNA here is from genome assembly GCA_024449915.1 of Sweltsa coloradensis. Classification (NCBI taxonomy): domain Eukaryota; kingdom Metazoa; phylum Arthropoda; class Insecta; order Plecoptera; family Chloroperlidae; genus Sweltsa; species Sweltsa coloradensis. Next base: position 18,003 of record JAMZAV010008350.1, read on the forward strand.
ATCGTGCTAAACGATTTTCCCGATTTTTTTGTGCGATATTTTCGTGCCATTTGGGCCATTCTGACCAAACGGGTGGGGCTACAACGTTCATATTATACATGGACATTAAGGTTATGGTGATGTAGTACCTTTTGAAAGAAAAAGTTGAAAAAGTTAGCCAGAATCCATAGAAATAGACTTTTAACTAGGGCTGTGCGAGACTCGAAATTTCGAGCCGAGATCGAGCACGTCAACATTCTCGCTCGCTCGCTCGTGTGATTTTTTTGATGCTCGAAATTCGAGTCTCGAAATGACTCTAGAATTGTTCGAGAACGAACGAAAAATACGGCCTCGGCGGCGTAATATTCCATATTATGACGCGCTCTGCAACATTCTTCACGTCGACAGCGAACAGCTGACTGGTAATGGGCATTGCGCAGGCGCAGGCCACTCGATGCTCTCGCTTTGACGCCGTGCCCGTGCGCACCGACACTGCGCATGTCTCCAAAGAACTCGGATAAAGACATGCCAACCTCTTCTTTGGTCTAATATCGATATGTCGCAGACATGCGTTCGACTTTAAATCGACTATCGACTTTTACGAATTACGACGTACGTCACAAGGCTGCAAGTTGTTTAGCGTCTGTCATTCCGTAAACGACTGAATCAATTTGAAATGTATATATTATGCGACGGAACCTATGTTTTTTTTACTTTCCGTATTATTTGAAGAAATTAGTGTTCCCAATATGTGTTTTAATACAATTTGCAGGTAAAGCGCAATTGAAATACGAGGTGAAATGAACATAGTTATGACTGCCTTAACCCTACTTATTGTGTAATGGCCCACAGCAACTTAGAGCATTAATTCAATGCACAAGGATGTGAGCTGAACTACTGCTGGCCTAGGCCTAGCTAGCCCTACAAGGCTAGGCCTAGAGGCCCCCTGCAACTTACCTTAAAGGCTTCTAGGGCCTAGCTAGGCCCACCCTAGGCCTTGCCTAGGGCCAAATATAATATTGTTCTTTAAACTTCAAATAGAAAGAACACAATTGTTAATATTAGAGGCAATTTAGAAATGAGCCTAGGCCTAGGCTAGCTTAGCCTAAGCAGTAAGCCTATGATTAAAATGATTTTAGATTAATGTTTTATCAATTGGCAGGCCAACACTGTAATAACATATTGAAAATTTTGTGTTTATAACATCGTGACAAATGTATACCAGCATTTGTGGTAATTAAATTTTGGTCTGCTCGCTCGAATCTCGCTCGAAAATCAAGCAAAAGACCAAATACTCGCTCGATCTCGCTCGACTAAAAAAATCCCTGCTCGCACAGCCCTACTTTTAACATAAGTTTTTTGATTTTTTGTGCGATATTTTCGTGCCATTTGGGGCAATTCTGACCAAACGGGTGGGGCTTCAACGTTCATATTATACATGGACATTAAGGTTATGGTGATGAAGTACCTTTTGAAAGAAAAAGTTGAAAAAGCTGTCCAGAATCCATAGAAATAAAGCTTTTAATATAAGTTTTTTACGGTAAATAATAACAAATTGACAAGTAACAATAGAAACTTGACAACAATCACCTACAATGCGTAGGCAGCAAAACAAAGCACTTGCAAAAGTAAAGATATCCCACGCAAACTAAAAACTTAAAAAAAAGCTCATCCATCAACGCGACTAAAAAAAGCGTTTGGGAAGCTTCCTAGTGTATACCATACTTTTGGTAGGGGCAACAGCTGTGACGTCACAAAATCGTGGTATTGGCCCTATATGTTGCTTTTTTAAGTAGTACCATCTGATCTCCTACCTAGGTGCCTGTCAGGGCGCCGCAGCCAAGCAGTGGTGTGCTTTTTATTAGGGCTGCCATTCAATTATGAATAGAATATTGATAATCGCGCATGTGCGATCGATTAGGTATCGATCGATAAATATTGATATTTTTTTCGTCGATCGGTAATTGAATCAAAATTAAGCCTATACTTTCTCTGGTACAGAGACGGACCGTGGACCTTTTGCGAGTGCATCCTTTTGTTCCTTCTATTTTATCAAAACAGTTTTTTTCCGCACTAGCGACGTCTTTCAAGAGCCCTCTCCCACAAATGTCCAGCCAGACCGATAGTAGGAAGAGCGCGCTAAGTAAGTAACATAAACAAAATCTACCCTCATGTGTTGTGTCTTTGTGAAGTTCGTGCTTCTCGGAAATCATAGCTCTATAAACTTTCATCTTAGCTTTTGTTGTGATAGTCGTTCATTCATTTGTGAGTTGTTATCAGTTATTTAATGCTCTGATATTTATTACGTTACAAGATAAATAATATTCGACATTTCTTTCGAAGACGTATATCAGTCTGAGAGAACTAAAAGATAAAAAGCTAGTAGGCCTACTATGGAAGAAGTGAAGCGATACTGAGTTGGCGCGGGGTGTGGAGACGTGCATCTTGATAGTTGCTGCTAGTGTTATGTGACTTACTACAATTTTGGTTGTGCAATCGGCTAGGCGAGTGAAGCTCCCGGGCAACACAACCAAGCCATGCAAGTTGCCTACATTGCAGGAGGCGCTTTGGACTTCGCGCCATACACGTGTTGCAGATCTCGCAGTGGACAAATTTTTATCAGAATAAAGCGATTTATGTCTTGACTGGAAATATTTTATAACATTCTTCAGTACGAGCGGTTAATTACAAAATTTTGGAAGGGCAAGCAAGCTATTCGATTATTGATAATATCGATATGGGAAGATTCAATCAATTATCGATCATTTAAGAAAATAATAGTTTTGATTATCAAACGGCAACCCTATTTTTTACACCATGCACAGAACAATTGCAGGTAGTTAAGTTCTTTCATCATCTTCCATCACTATAAAAATAGATATCAGCAACCAAATCGGTTAGTGCATTTCCTCGGAATTTTGTTTTTCCAATGTTGGTATTTCCTCAATAATGCCACACTAATTGACTATCGATTATTGTAAGCGGAAAAATTCTGCCTTCTATTCTGAATATCTGTCTACACTAGAGATACACATCGATCTTTTTCATTATCGATTATCGAATCAATATTATCGATAATATCGATGTTACCAATACAAATTCAAGCTGTTTAGAAATATGTGGTCAATGAAATTCCTAAACAATACAATCTCATGCCACTCGCTGCCTCATCCTGCCTTGTGTTGTCTTTTTTTTTGCCTCTGCTATATCGGCTAAGTTTGCACCAAACATAAATCTTGAGTAAGAAACCTTGTGATCTATCTCTGTCTGCCAACTGGAAACACAAAATTACGTATTTGGGCGTTTCAACAGTTATTGATATTATGATTATCGATAATTACTTTTGATTATCAATTATTGAGATTTTATCCAATATTGATTATCGATTATCGTGTGCATCCCTAGTTTACAATATTTTGTTAATTCGTTTATTTTGATGTTGTGGGTAGTTTTAGGAATTGTCTGCCATATTGTCTTTAAAATGGTTGCATTGGATTGTTATCTTTTTCACTTTTTTGGCCCATCATTTCCCAAATATGGCGCCCAAATGCTCCTGTCCGATCATAAGAGCTTCCTTGCAGTTTTTTCCTCTAATAATCCTTATTTGTAGGAAGAAAATCATCTAGGGCTGCCCACAATATCGTAATTCGATACGATATCGATATGAAGAAAAAAATTCGATACCGATATGGAAATGTATTCGTTCGATAATTTTTTTTTTTTTTTGAAATCAAGAAGGGTTTGTGGCAGTGAGTTAGGTTCTGCAGCGCTGTTCCCTCCTCCCCCCCCCCCCCCCCCCCCACGCCACCAACTACATATTGATAAGTCAGTTTGGCTTGGGCCAAGACTTTGCTGCTTTGTTTTGTTTATCTTATGAGATAAGATAACAAGACCACATGTTAATCTCATTCATATCAGCAAAGCATAAAAGGCAGCTCAAGTTGTTACACTAGAGTAGTGTGAGACAGAGTCAGGGAGAGAGAGGTAGAGCCAGAGAAGTCAGTTGCTTCTATCTCTTCGCAGGGCCGCCGCAAGTATTGTTGTGATTGTTCTTCATGGGGTGGACAGTGGCATGTCTGCATTGCCGGCGGGACCTTGGCTACGCCCAAAAAACGTAATAACAAGTTTAAAAAAAAAAAAAAAATCAAAAAAAAAAAAAAAAAATCAAAAAAAAAAAAAAAAAAACGATATCGATACTCGATTGAAAAGTTCGATATCGAATCACGATATCGATTTTTCCCCTTACGATATCGATATGATTTTTTTATTTTTGGGCAAACCTAAAATCATCACTTAAAAAAATATATTTTAGTTCCTTTTTCCAACTTTTTCTAGATTTTAAAAAATTGACCTCAAAAATTAACTCAGCAGCTCAACAAACGTGTAGGGCCTACACACCAAAAATTTAATCAAATCCGTAAAAATAATGAAAGACCATGAATTTTTGGCCGCCATCTGTAATTTTGAGGGGGTTTCCTTATTCTTATTACATAATGTTAGGTCTTTTCGATAGTGATTTTTCAGTTTGAATCTAATATCAAATATTCAAACAAAAAAGTTTTAATACAGTAAAACTTTGATTTTACCTACCTTGAACAACCGAATTCCTTGATTCTATGAAGTTTTTGTTGGTCCCAAAAATTTTCTCATAAGGACAATGTAAATATTTCCCTTTAATTAACATACTATTTGTACTTACGGATTCCCTGACTTTACTTATCGAATTTCAAGTATCTGTAAAAATATCTGGCCTCAATTTACGTATCTCTGCAGACGATCGCTGCAGGGAAAGTGGGATTTTGTTATTCTTGGCCCCAACGCCGCCCCCTTTGACAGCTCAACACTTGCCGCCGACCGCAAAGATAATACAGTCCCTTTCCTCCCCCCTCATTAGCAGCAGCAGTGCAATGCGAGAAGGTGAGGGCGCTCCCCCCCTCTCGCTCATAAAGATCGGTAGTATTTCAGCCCTGCCGACAAACGCAACTCGAGACCTGGCCCACCCACTCCACTCCACTGCACTCCCGGCCCTTTAACCGCCGAGCTGGGAAAGAAACATATGAATTCAAGCACATGTTTAATATTTCTTACGCCATGTGATTATTTTTTTGTATGTGACGAAATCAACTACAGTCTTGAGTAGCCAGCCGGTAGATAAAGATAGCGCTGTTCTCGCGGGGAATGAAAGTAGCAGAATAACAGCTGCTGTTAGGTCCACATGTATTTTTTTTCTCCCCCCCACCCATCTGCATCTACATTCCACGTGTACATGACGCAAGTAAATTTGTAATAAAATGCAAACTGTTTTTTTTTGGGTCTCAGCTCGACCCATCCGTAGACAGAGATTACATTGTAGAAATCCAATGATCTTCAACCCTCTTCCATTTTATTTACTACGTAGTAAACTTAGCGTGTGCACATTGAATTCATCTTTAGTTTATTTTTACGTCTTGAAAATTTGATGGAATTCCCAGCTGCTCAAAATGGTTTTTTCCGCCTGCGCGATCTGTTTCAAAGGAACAGATAATACACAGCATGATTACCCCTTCCTCTCTTTCGCAAGGCCAGCCACTTTTGGGTTGTCCCTAAACAATGCTGACTACACTACACTCGTTTTTGGCATCTTTGTGAAGGCCATTCTTTCGGAAGTCTTGTCTCTGTAAAGTTCGATTTCAACATATTTTGATGATTCAACTGCGTTATATAAGTGTCCAGTATTTGACTGACAGCATGAATGGTATTCGGGGTTTGGAGATAAGATATGTAGTAGGGGCGAGCACTAATGTTTTGTTTTTTTGTCCTGTACCAGGTTCACATATTTACTCCTGAATCGTCCGGATGTACGTCATAAAACCGGGAAATGGAGTAATAAGTACACGTTACGCCCACTAGGACAAACAAACATATTCTCCCAGTTTTTACATTTGACAAGGCAACGAAGGCCTAGAGTTATATACCACACGATGATAGGCTTAATAGGCTTTGGGCCAACTATATTTTTAATATTTTGGCCTAGATAATAGGTTTCTAGTACCTACATTGTTGTGCATAATATGCTAAACGTCTTTCAAGCAGACCCATCCTAGTTTTAAGTTATGTCGGCCCTGGGCTAAGGTTTTGCTTAACGGTTGATTAATTGGCATTGTCCCTTTTAAGAAAGGCGTGAAGGTGAAGATTCATATAATCATTGGGAAAGATATTGCTCGGCCCGGCTTTGTCCATTTTAACTTCTAGCTTCTTTCTTAGCTTCTCACTACACCAACCAAGCCACTACAAACTTTAAAAAGGCGCAATATTTTGTCGTTTACACCCACTCTGCTAAAATAACAGGTGTAAAATTCTTACTCCAGTCCTCAGTAGTGGTAACTTACAACAGGACAAAAAAAACCCTTTCTGGGTTGTGACAGGTACATTTACACCAGTGACAGAAAAACGGGTTTTTGTGACAAACTTGTACTGGTGTAATTGAAACAAGACAAACAAACAAAGCTACTAATGAGTAGGTTCATCGTGGGGGGGGAGGGGGGAGGCAGTTGACCTTGAGCTGCCTACGATACGATACGGTTACACTTACACTCAACTGGTTACACTATGCAGATGTGCCATGTCAACAATTTTGTAATCAGGGCTTGATGTTACTCCAACTGACTATTTTATAACTCCACGATTGCACAACACGAAGCGAGCGAAATTGACGACGATGTCTTTCCATCCAACGCCCACTATGAGAAAAACAAACTCACTTCGTACGGGCCTTCCAGGTTCATAATCCAGCATAGGCACTTCCAGAAGAAGTTTGAAGTTCTCAAGTTTATGTTGTCACTTTGTTGGTATATTTAGGCGGCCATCTTAAATTTTTTTTTTTTTTACGAATTCCTGATTAACGAATTTTTTTGCTTTTAGTTAAATACATAAAATAAAAAGTTACACTGTATCAAAAACGAATATTGAATAATTTTTATCTTTGAATAGTTTCATATAATGACGGAAATAACAGCAAATTTTCATTAAGTTGAGCTTTATTTATTATTGTTTGATGTTTACACAATATATAGTCTGGTATAGCCATATTTTAAAAAAGGAGGTGGTGCTCTGAAGTATCGCGAATAATTTTAAAGTAATGGCGTTTTTACTGGTCGCACTGATGGCACTGAGGGCAATTAGCATAGGTCTATTCCATCGGGACCTGATAATCCCACTCTTGCAAAATTGGCGTATTCCACTGGGCCGACTGTACTCGCTCCATGCAATCACAGTGCAAAATGAGCCGCACTGACTCCGAGGGTCAGACCCATCTTTCCAGTGCAAAAATGGCTGCCGTGACCCGCGAAATTTGGTTATGTTTTTAGATTTGATCGACTCTTCGTCGGATAGTAGCGACGAAGAGTTGATCCATTCAATATTAGATTAACCCCTTAACTGTGCAATTTATTTTCAGAAGTTGTTCTTCCCCTGTGTTTTATTTTAAGGTTAAATGCCCTTATTTATACTTGAGTTGAAACTATCATTACTTGCCATTTTTGCAAAATATCTCAATTATTTTTTTGTATCATCACTGTAATTAATTAAATCATTCAGTTCACCCTCCCAAACTATATCTGAATCTTAAATAACCGACATGTAATGAATATATAAACAACCCTTACGCGACCCCACTATCACAGATGAAGCAATAGGTCCTATTCCCGTTTAGGATAGCCTCGAAAATCGATCATCTACCACCAACATAACAGAACGAAAATCACTAGAATGAAGACCTCTGCTGCTGATGATAATACGCGTATATATACGGCATGCACAGACACACGAAGTGGGAAGTGTTGCGGCGCGTATATTTACGGCATGCACAGTACGGATGCCGTTTAGCATGGACGTATATATACGGCATAAACAGCTAAGGGGTTAATGATTTAGAATTGTCTCAGTTCAGTTCAGAAAAATGTTTATTCTCAAGAAGAAATCACAAGCCAAAAATCACACAACTACGTCGAAGAGGTTGTCCACATAAGGTGGATTTGCATAACGTTTGAGGTTATGTTTATTGGTTTACTGTTCAGTATGCATAGGTATGCATAGGCCGTTGCTTTCAACATTTCCCCCATTCTCATAAAGCGTATGAATACATATTGATAGTGAGGGTTGCCACCCAATATTATGCACTGAAAAAAAAACTTCCACTGGGGCAATTGCACTCAGAGCAGCACTGGTGCTGTGCCCTCACGTGACTGTGGCGTTTTTAGTGCGCACTCAGTGCGGCCCAGTGAAAAACGCCATAAGTAACCCAGGTTATAGTTTAGTTGAGTGATTTTATTAATATGTTTCCGGGTTAATGATTTTTTGTGTTTTAATTTTAATATTTCAATATTATGTAGATTCAAATCAAGATTTGTATGTACCGTAGGCAACCTATCATTCAAACATATCAACATGTCTTTTCAAGTGATTGATAAGGGGTGATATTGTTGCTGCAAAGTTTAAAATAGCCTCATCACCGGGTTTTTTTCTTATAAGTAAGAAAGCAGGCCAAGCATAGCCTAGGAGGCCTAGACTAATGTCTGTGGTGGTGTTGGCCAGGGAGGCATTGTACTTGGCCTAGGATGTTTTGGGCTTACATTTTGGACCTAGGGCCTAATTGAAATTAAGACAGGTGTGACTTGATAACACACCCTAGGCCTAGACCTAGGGTCTACTACAATCAAGACAAGTCTGACTTGATACCACTCCCCTAGTTTATGCCTAATCACAACAAAGGATGGCCTGCCTCACTAATTTCATTAGAAAAAAGGGCCTACCTAAAGCTAAAAACTGAAAAAACTAATTGCTTAGCCTAGGACCCAACCTTTTGGGCAATTGAAAAATGCTTTCCACATCTTTTGAAATTTATTAGCCTGGCCTAGCAGAACCTTTTTCTGTAAAAAGGAAAAAAAAAGTCCCTAATGGGAAGGGGGTTTGAATTTGAAGGAAAAATCCTTGGATCTCGTTGTCATCTACATAATAGTACTGAAAACATTTTTACCAGTTCTCTCCCTTTTTTCTATCCCCCCTCTTCTTTTTTAATTTCTCCCATATTTTCCCCCTTTCTTTAACGTTCCCTTTTATTTGGGCTATCGTATTTTTCTATCACTATATCTTTTGTATCACTTTGGCGCACAAAATTTCACCCCCCCCCCCCCCCCCCCCCCTGTCGTTTTTAAATTTTTCTTCTTGGGTTCTGTCTTGCTTATTCTTTTTCCGGCCCCCTACCTCGTCTTTTTCTTCCTATTTTTTTTCGAGATTTCCACTCCTAGTTTGTTTCTTATTGTTTTTGTCCGTACCTTGCTTTTTTTTAAGCCCACAGAATTCTTAAAAAATTTTTATCTCTGCTGCTTTTAATTGATGTCTTCCCTTTCCTCCTATTGTCCTGTCACTGATGCATATGATATTATTGGAAGGAAATACATTTTGATAATACTCTTTCACCCGGGTGATATTTTTTTCTTTCCATAATAGTTTCGTTCATTTGGTAAAAATTTATCTGGGGAATATAATTTTTTTCCCTTTAATTTTTAGCATCTATTTTTTTTGTCATTTGTTAGTATACTTCCGAGGTATTTGAAAGCTTCTGCTATTTCCCACTCTTCTCCCGGGAGTATTTTTTTCTGATTTTGTTTACTTTTTTTCATTACTATGTATTAGTGTTTACTGTTTTGCTCTTTTAATGCTTATTTCTTTTTTAAACTTCGGTGTTTTCTCATTCCATCTATCGACGTTTTTCTGGACTTCTTCTGGAATCTCCCCCTCTCACTATGCATCTGCAAATATTATTGTTTTGTTCTAAAAATTTCATCCATAAAATGGCAAACAATGTAGGTACATCACACTCCCGGGAAGTCCCCCTGTTTATTTCAAACCAAAGGGGTTCTACCCAAAAGGTGTTTGAACACGCCTTTGTTTTTGGGCATATGTCTTTGGATTCTTGTTTT
>JAMZAV010008351.1:0-28800 GCA_024449915.1 Sweltsa coloradensis
CAAAGGAATTCGGATTTCCCCCCCCCGTTTTGCCCCCGGTAGAAAAGCGAAAAACGAAAAAAAAAAAACAAAAAAAAACAAAAAAAAAAAACCCACCCCATAAATTTTTTTGGGGGGTCGGTAAAAGAAGTCTTCGCTTTGCTCACCCATTAAAAAAAGAAAACGCTTAACCCCGCCGCGTTGTTGGTGAGCAAAATTTGGGTGCTTAAGCTGATGTTTTATGGGGATTTTTCTGTGTTCTGTGAAAAAAAACGGAGGAAAAAACACTGAGTCTGGCAAGCTTAGATTACAGTTTCATCCCCTAGATAATAGTGGAAAAACCCTAGTCAACCCGACATGGGTTGGAATGATTTTATGAGATTATCATTTTTAAAAACTAGGAAAACGCTTAAACCCCCCCGCGTTTTGGGGATGAGCAAAATTGGGTGCATTAAGCTCCATGTTTATGCATTTTCTGTTGTTCTGTGAAAAAAACTTCTTAGTTAAAATTTTTTTTTAATTAATTTAAATTAAATAAAAAATTAATTTAAAATTTTTTAATTATTCATATTTAAAAAAAAAAAAAAAAACGTAAAACTGTGATTTTCTAAAAAAAAATTTTCGTTTTGTGCTCAAATTTAACCGAATATATTAATTCGAAAATTAAGGTTCTGTAAAAAAATCTTTAAAAATGGGATAAGCATGTGGGTTTTATAGTCGAAAAAATTTTTTAAAAAAAATTAAAAAAAAAAAAAAAAAAAACGTAAAATTGCGTTTTTATGAGAAATAATTTTCCGATTGCGCTCAAAAACGGGGCAGTTCTAAGTTCGAGATTTCGAAGGTCTCCGAAAATGTCCGCAATTGGGTACGTTTTAACCCGGGAAATGGGTTTTAACAAACACAAAAAAATACAAAAAAGAAAGAAAGAAAAAAAAAAAAAAAACATTCCGGATTTTTTTTCCAGGGGTTTAAAAAGGAAACTTCGCTTTGCCCTCACTCGCTACGCCCTCCAAAAAATAATAATAATTATTATTAATAATAATTTAATAATAATTATGGTTTTTAGCTAACCCGCTTTAAGGGCATAGTTATTGATTGATAGCAGTTGTCAAAAAAATTTTTCCCCCGAGGGGGTTCGAACCCAAACCTCCGGGCTTAACGTGCCATAAGCTCTACCAATTAGCTACCGGACCCAAAAAAAACCTTTTAGGAAACTGCATTTTTTGGACTGTTGGTCAACAGCCCAAAACAAATAGCATTTTCCTAAAGGTTTGTTCTTTCCAGTAAACAAAAAATAGCATTTTTCCTAAAGGTTTGTTTGTGGTCCCGAGCTTAATTGGTAGAGCTATGGACGTTAACCCGGATTTTTGGGTTTCGAACCCAGTCGGGGCAAATTTTTTCGACAACTGCAATCAATCAATAAAAATAAAAATAAAAATAATAATAAAAATAAAATAAAATGACAACTTTTTAATTTTTTTTTTTTTAATTTTAAACAAATATTTATATAAGCTAAAAGGGACTTACCCTTACAAAAATTGTTTGTTGTAAAATATGAAAATTGAAATTGAAATTTTTAATTTTTTTTTGTCTTGGGTTTTTGTTATTCTTTTTCTTTTACAGGGTGAAAAAAACTCCTTCTACTCAAGAAAAAGGGGGTCCAGGGCTTTAATAATTAAATAGCAAAATTATAAAAATTTTTCCTAAAAATTTTATTTTCCTAGGATCGTAACATTTAAAAACCGTTTTTTTGGCGGCTTTCTAAGAGGCAAGCCCTTGAATGGCGTGGACCCCGGGCTATTTTTAGGGAATTTATTTATTTTTTTTTATTTTTTTTGTATAAATAACAAAATATTTTTTCCCTTTATATTATTGTTTTTTTACTTTTACCTAGAAAACTAGTAGGGCACGTATTGTGCCGAATTAGACCAAACCCTAAAAAAAGCCGATTCCCTAATTTTTTTTGGGGGAAATATAAAAACATATGCATAAACATGCATAAGCTTGTACTAAGGGGCTTTTAGACTTAAAATAATGAAAAAAGGGTAGGCTTATATTCGGGACAATACACATTTATTTAGCCTACAAAAATAACGTATTTCTTTAAAAAACGTTGTTCTCTTTCTGCAGTAAATCCCGGGGCCGAAGGTCCCCCACATCAGTACATCAGCTTTTCCCATCCTCAGTATCGGCTCCTTTCTGAGAATGGGGCCCAAAACGTGAGTGTTACTTTTCAGCTATAAGCGGGGATCACTGAGCTCTACATACTTACGGGGAATCCATTGATTTTTAAAACTACGTAGGCAGATTAGCAGTTGGTGGTCCACTTCCGTAAAAAATTTAGAACCCATCTTAAAACCCCAGTTTGCATTTAAAAATGGGAGCGATTTGTAGCCCGAATTTTTTTAAAAGAGGTCGCCATTTGAAGGTAGCAACTAGCCTTTAAAACATTAAATTATTACTAAATTCCCCTTATCCCATAACGTCTTATTTTTTCTTTTTGTGCTTTCCCCATGCTGCACAAGCTAAAACCATATCAAACGATCCATAAAATATTTTATGTTTTTGCTTTAAAAAAGCAAAATTAAAACGCCAAATCGCCATTTTAAAATGGATTTTTGACGCTTCAATTTGCTAGCTCGCCCCTGTGCTGAAGTTTTTGGACCTGCAAACTACCCTAAAATAAGGACTAAAAATCACCTAGAGAAGCGCTAGGTCGGGGGGACGTAGCCCCCGTCAGGGCCGCCGATAGGATACCTTTGAAAAACACCCAATGATCCTACCAAGCACAGTGAAATATAAAGGTTTTGGGGAAAAGAATAGGTTCATGTGGCTCATTATAAATTAAAAAATTAGTATTTATTTATTTAAAAGTATTTCAGTATTTATGATTTATACAGCATTTATATTAAAAAATCCCAGGATTAGTCTGTCGGGCGCCTGTAAACGAGACATTGATATAACCGTTTTTTTTGTGGGCCGTAGTATTATTCCCGAGTACCTACAACGTTACAGAGTCCCAAAATACTTTGAAATAATATAATATAATGACTAAAAATTTTTTAATATCAAAGCAAAATATTTTTTTATGTTTTATAATCTATAATGCCTAATATGGAATTAAAGCAAATTAGAGTAGCACACGCGTTTTTTAAAGGGGGTTTTGGGCACGCAAAAAAAGTGACTTGGATTTGTGCCTTTCTCATTTTTATAGGCCTTTGACCCATTGTGTATTATTGAAAAATTTTCAATCTCTAGATAATTTTTTTATTATTAGCTACACAATGTTATTTTTTTTTATATTTAAAAGTTTTGTTTGTAAAATTTTATAGAAAAAACCAAAGTGTTTGTGAAAAAAATGGATTTACGACTGTCGTCCCGTCTTTAATCCAAATTGGGGCGATTTTTTTTCCCCAGTTTTTTATTGAAATTAATGTTGGGTACAGCCAATTTCAGCGACTAATTTAGTTGAAATGTAAAGGCAAAAAAAAAAAACCAAAATATGCCCTTTTGCGGCTTGGACTCAGGGCTGGCGCGCTCTCGGGCTTACGGATTAGTAGCAAAAACGTAAAACCTGTCGCTGGGTGAGGGAGGTCACTGATCTAGGGAAAGCGGCTAGTCCACCGACTAGGAACAAGGGCCGTGAAAGCGGGTTACGAACAATACGTTTCCCCCCTCCCCCAAAAGTCCCCAGCGACAACAAGCAGAATCCTTTCCCTTTGTTATTCCCCGGACAAAAAAAATGAAACATCTATGAGTTCGAAGACTTGGCGATTGTTTGTTACTTCTCATTATTTTTTCGTGATGGACCACCTGGATTGTTTTTTTAAAAAGTAAAAACATTATCTAATAATGATTTTGGGAGGGTGAGGGTGAGGATGATGGTAATTAGCAAAAATAAAAACAAAAAAATTATCTGCAAATATTGTATTTTTCAACCCAAAAAAAAATGTACCCTACAGTCCCCTACACTGAGAGTTGTGATCCTTACTGTTTGATGACAACACAAAGGTTGTACCCATGAACTAATCATAAAGGGGGGAATTTAAATATTCTTTTTGGAGGCGTAGCGACGGAAAAAGGGACTTCTTTTTCACGACCCCCCCCAAAATTTACGGGTGTTTTTTTTTTTTTTTTTTTCCTCTTTTTTCGACTTTCCCAAACGGCTTGCGTTTTGATAAATTTCCGGACCTTTTTTTTGCCTTAGAGGTGTATTGTTTTTTGGGTACAACGAAGAAATATTTCTCATGAATTCGTACTTTTACGATTTTTTTCGTTTTTTTATGCATATTTCGTGACTTTTGGCCTTCTGACCAAACGGGGGGGGCTAGAACGTTATATTTCACATGGACATTAAGATTATGGTGATGTAGTCCCTTTTTGAAAAAAAAAGTTAAAAAAAGTTAGCTAGAATCCATTAAATAAAGGTTTTAATTTGTTTTTAATTTTTTAAGTGCGATATTTTCGTCCATTTGGGCCGATTCTGACCAAACGGGTAACTACAACGTTCAGATTTCAATGGACTTAAGGTTATGGTGGTAGTACCTTTTTGAAGAAAAATTAAAAAAATTAGCAAAAAATCTACAGAAATAAGGTTTTTTAAATGATTTTTTTGAAGTTTAAATACCAATTAAAAATAAAAATAAAAATTTGACAACAATCCCCCCACAATCATTCAAAAAGCACTTGCAAAGGAAAAAGTAAAAACAAACGCAAAAAAACGCAAAAAAAAATTTAAAAAAAAAACACTCTCCATAAACGCGGGGGGACTTTGCGTTTTCCAGTGTTGGAAATTGGAACGTAAAAATACAACAGTAAATAAACTTTAAAAACTATACCAACTAATGAAAATTGTAAATAAGCAAATATGTGATTGAGGGTCAAAAACGTCCAAAATAACGCAGATAAGTGCATAATAGGATACCGTTTCCTAAAAAAAACAAAACGTCCCCAAATTTTTTTTGCCTTTTTGTCCCCCCCCAAAATCCAAATGTCACAAAACACCTTTCTAAAACCCCCTCCGTCAATCGGTAATACTTCTTTTTGACGGGCTCTTTAGGATAACCTCGATTAGCTTTTGTTTTGGTGTTGTCATCTTCAAAACTTTTGTGCCCTCAAAAACCTCATCCCCTACCCTCCAAAAAGAAGTAAAACTAGATTTATTGTTAAAAAACCCAAAAACATCTTGTAGCTGCCCCCGGGTAAACCCCTTGTTTGACAGGTGCATTCCGGGGAGACACACAAAAAAATCTACTATCGATAGCACATCTTTATCCTTGTGATTAAAAATGAGAGGGGGACCTTCATAAACAACTCAATGGCAAACAAAAATTTTTTAAAATTCTAATAAAAATGATAAAATTTTTTTTGAGGGGGTATTTTGAAGCAGTAGGGAATCGAAACCGTACTCCCCGGACCCGGGCCTAATATTTGTATCCCCGAACGTCGAACAACGACCAAAAAAAACCAAACCCTCGAAAAGAAAACATTTGGTGCTTGTGATTTTGGGCAATCTGAAAGAATTGCTTAGCGCGCGATTTTTTTTTTTTCCTGCAATCGCCCGCGCTTTTTTCGCGGTGGGTAAGGAGTATGGATTTGAATACCCTGAAAAAAACTCGTCATTAGGGGCGTTTTTAGGCCTAGGCGCAAAAGGCGTGCGCCTAGACCCCTCCGCTAGCCCCCCCCCCCCTACTTCGAGCAAAGGGGCCCCCAAATTTCCCGTAACTCAAAAAAATAGCACTCTTTATGGACACCTTCAAATAATCACTAAACTTGGGTTTTCCCAAGTTTTTTCGATGAATTATTTCATATGAACATCTCATGACATAAAAAATAATTCAAAATTTCTTGTTCCTCCACCTACTGGCACCGGCTACTCCCTTGTAATAAAATTTGACGGGAAATTGAACTATCTCTAACCCAAGACCTGTTATATTTGACCAATTTAAGTAAAATTTAACGAATATCTCTCTTGAACATCATTGTAAAGAGTTGTTTTTAAAAAACTCTTGAAAATTTCTATTTATTCAAGCCAGGGTTTGGGATGGTCATAAATTAGAGTTAGTTTTTTGTGGTTTACCTGTCCCATAAAGGGACGCTGGTTGGCTAGTATACGGTTTGGGCTGCCCATACCCTCTTTTAATATAAGATAAACCAATTTTGTATTAGTTACATAAAAAAATCCATGATTACAATGGGGGGAAAAGAAGCCAAAGTTGTTCATCCAATCATATCGGCCAACGCACCAAAATACGTGCTTATCCAACAACGTGGTTTTAAAAAAAAATTTGTAGTAGTTGTCCGGTTGTTCGGTTGTGTGAAGTCGAGTGTTAGATTTTTTACGTTTTACCTTTCTGTTTAAAATAAATTTGGTATTTTCCCAAAAAATTTTTAAAATTTTTTTTCACTTTATCGCCTCTCACAAAATATTCATTTATTGATTGTGAATAGCATGGGCCCCGGGAAATTTTCAGCGTCTATGGTCCCCCCAATAAGTAAAGGCGCCCCTGATAATTTCCACATTAGAAATAAGGCCAAGGGGTTGGGGACAAACCCCCCCCCCAAACAATAAACAATGTACAATCGAAGTGGGGGGCGCGTATGAGAGTCGATAGCCCCGCGGGTGCCCGATGCAGAGCTAATTTCACACGGACAGAGGACGAACTACGTCACGTAAGTTATTTTTGCAACATAACTTTTATCCAAAATCTTTTTTTTTTTACACCAATTAGAATCGGCACCGCCGTCTTTCATTGACTTGCAACTCAACATCAATGCAACCCCCAACTTTTTTACAAGGGGAAAATGAATTATTGTATCCTTTTTTGTTTATATTTATGGATAAAATTAAAAAAAATTTGCAGGGAAAATCCTGGATACGAACGGGATCGCAGGATCTGGGTAACAATAGCAACTAATGAATTCGATTTTTTAATTCATGAATAGTAAAAAAACACTTTTTTTTGAAACTAAAGCTACAATCGCCAACAAAAACTAAAAAAACCGGAAAAAAGAAAGCTAGACATTTTGTAGTCTTAGTCCAATTTTGATCCTTATCATTTAAGTGATAAGTTGAAAAAATATAGTTTATTGTTTAAGTTTGCGCCCAAAACCCTAATTTATACAACCGCAATTAAAGCTCCAGAGTCCAGGTAACCTTCAAAAGGGAAATTTTTCCCTTTAAAAGGTTTAGTTGCCCTAGCGAAACAAAAGAGAGATTTTAGGACCCTCACTGAGGTTTTCAATTTACATTCCCCGAAAAATGACAAAACAATTGGAACTCTTATAAGTGATATTTAAATCCGTAATTTTCAACATTTGGGGATTATATATGTGTATGTTATTTATCAAATCATAACTAGGCCCAAAAAGTTTTTTGAATCGAACTTTTTACCTCAATTTTAAGAGGGATTGAAGAACAAAAAAACAAACTATTTGATATATTTAATTCGAATATTTCCTTAAAAATTTAAAAAACACTTCGCAAAAAAATGAAATGCTTAGAAAAATTTAAATAAGACAAAGAAATTTGTTAAAAATTTGGAAAAAAATATCACCCCCCTTTTTTGTTTCGAGATGGTATTTATCTTTTTCACAATGGGAACACCTGAGGTATCATACCTGAGATTATGAAAAGGTTTGGGCGGGTCGGGCGGGCGACCCCGTTTTTGTCTCCCGTTGACGGAGTGTTTAGGGGGGGGGGGGAAAATTAGACTGATTCTTTAAAACAACCATAGAATCAGGGAAAGGGGAAAAAAGGAAAAAAAAAAAAGGGGAAATTTTTAATTTTTTTTGAAAATTCCCACCCCCGAAAAAAGGGTGCGAGCGCCAAAAAAGGTACTTTTAAGGCTGGATTTACCCCTTAAATTAAAAACCAAAATGCCCTCGTTTTTAAGAGTGGACAAAAAACAGTAAAAATAAACAAAGGCTTTTTTTAAATTATTAAAGCAAAATAAAAAAAGGCCAAAAACCCAATTAAAAGAAAATGGGGGTAAAAAATAAAAATTTTGGCTTAAATTTTTTTAAAAATTAGAGGTATTAAAAAAATACAAATTTTTAAACTTATTCCCCCCCCAGGTTTTGTTTTTTTATTTTCGAAAACCAAAAATTTTCAAAAAAAAACAAATTTTTAAACCCATTCCCCTCTTGGGGGGTATTTGGGTGTTTTTAATGAAATTTGAATTTTTAAAATTACTAAAAAAAGTAGTTTACGCTTTTTTCCACCTCTGCCCCCCGGCAATTCCCCTAGTTATAAAAAGTTTAATTCCAAATTCTGAAAAATTTGAAAATAGGGAGAAGGTAAAAAAACAAACCCCCCGAGAACCGACCATTTCTTTAAAACATTTTTCCATTTCTTTAGGTCTTTGGGGCCGAAATTTTGTGGAAATTTGTTGATGGTAACGACGTTAAAAGAATTTCTATCTACACTATTTTATCGGATGAAAATAAAAATAACTATTCGTGAGGGATGGAATTCTAAATGTTTTGGCCCCTCGATTTTGTCGCCTTTTTATTTTTTAAAAAAAACTTTCGTTTAACTTTAATGTAACTTTTTAAATTTTTGAGCGTTTCCCAAAAAACTATACAGCAACCCGCCAGGTGGTATGTCATGTGTGCAAAATTTCAGCGATCAAGAAACGGTGCGCCTGTATCGAAGCAGTAAAAGAAAAAAAAAAAAAAAAAACAAACAAAAAAAACGACTTTTAGCCATAAGAGTCAAGGGAGACGCTCGCTACGCTCGTTTAAAAATTCAAAATGCACCAAAAATTTGCCAAAAACACTACCGCGGTCCGGTGGTCTTTTTGGGAGGAATGGGTTGATCCCCACCAAGGTTGGGGTTTTTTAAATCGGACTTGCCCCTTTATTGTGATTAATCTAGGGCTATGATTTTTTTAAGCCAAAAATAAATTATTTTCATGCGGAAGCACAAAAGAATTTTTTAAAGTTTTAAAGGGGAGTTAAAAAAGGGGAAAAATAAAAAGTAATGAAAAAAGGGAAAAAAAATGGGTTTGGGAGAATTGAATTTAAAAGCTGGGAAAGAGAAGTCTAAGATGGTTTGGCATATGAAAAGGAGGGGCAGAGAGAGGTTTCCCAAGACGAGAATTTAAAGGGGCGCAAGGAGGGGAAAAAAGAGTGGAAGGCCAAGAGAAAAAGGGGAAAGATTAATTCAAGAAGCTTTGGAAAACGGAATGAAGTGTGGGAGCTGTGGCAAGAGTAAAGCTGGGGGGAGGACAGAAGAGAGTGGGTAAATTGGTGGGAGAAGGAGTTAGATGTTTGGGGAAAAGAAACTGAGTTGGCAAGCTTAGTATCTACAGTTTCATCCCCTTGAAAATGGTGGAAAACCACCATAAACCCCGAATATTTGGAACTGAGTTAGATGATTATTTAATAGGTATGAATTTTATATATTAATATGAAGACCACTCTTTATTAAACTCACTGAATTACCAAAGTGAGAGGAATGTTTTTTGGCACCGCCGTCTGGATGATGTAAAACAAAATAGCTGTTGTAGGGCTCGGATTTCCCCTGTTAAAGATTACATGAAAAAGGCATAGAGCTTTGTCGGTCTGCCGCTAGATAGGCTAGTTAAAGGGGGGGGGAAGTAGATTTATTTCGGTTTTGGTTGGGGCTTATGGCCGGGCTTTTTTAAATTTAAAGAATAATAAAGGTGAAATTATATTTTTATTTACTTGGGAAAGTTTTATATTAGGTATTGTTTATTTTCCTGAATTATGACAACAACTCGGTATGTAAGGAAAATTCACAAGATCAGTTCCCGCCCTTTTAACCCTAGATGGTTTAGTTAAGGGGGGGATGAAAATTCTTACCGACTGAAAGTTACTGAAATCTCCGAATTTTTTTGAGCCCTGAAAGCCTTTTTGTATTTACATACATCCAGACGGCGGTGGTGTTTTGTTTCCGTAAATTTTTTGTAGATTCCTTACACAAAATAAAGATCATGCTGTGTTCTCACTTATTTCCAATAAATGGCTTCAGCAATATACACTCTAAAGGCAAAGGGGGAGGTGGATTGTGGACAGTAATATTCCAAAGTACGAAATGTGAACTAACAAAAAAACAGTAGGGATAGTTGGTTAACCAGCGGCGTTTGATTACGTTTTCAGTGTGTGTCTCCAAAGCATTTTTTCACGGAATGTTATTTTCTGTTAAATATATGTTTAAAACTAGATTCCATGTAGGGGCTGTTTGTTTGTGCGCGATAAACTCACAATACTTATTCAATTTGTTTAAATTTTTTATGCGCGAGGATAGCATGTGTATTCATCCTCACGCGCGTTTCCCGCGTTCGCCCCCGAGTGGAAATGAGAAGATGGAGCGCTCTATAGGTTTTAATATCATGTGGAGATCTATGCAACCGGCAAATGTTGAGAGTGAAGTTGGGGGGAAGTTTGCCGTCCGCCTTTTCTTTCGTCCCTAATCAGCGGCAGATTCAAAAGAACAAACATAATAGTTTCGTTCACCTGGTCGGGCCCGTGTTTACAGTTTATTTAGTGTAACACTTGCAGCAAAAACCCATTCCTAGGGATCCCGATGACCTGATAAAAGACCACTGTATTTTAGGGCTACTACTCAGTAAAATAACCTCAAAATAAGCTAGCCACAAACCCCTCTTTAATTAAGATTTACATCTAGACGGGGGTGCAATCGCAATATAAAAGAGGGCGTCGATAATAAGCCACTTTTTAGCCCACGCTTTTTGGCCCATTCGGGTTCAAGGTTACAGTAAGCATGCGAGTTTCGCATCCACGAATATAAGTCGGTGGGGGGATGGGGGATTGGTAAAATTGTTGGTTCCCTAAACGTTTGAACCCCTAAAAATTTAAACATTATTTTAAAAGGAAATCCTACGTTAAAGGCCCCGTTCCCAAAACTTTGGTTTAGTCTTAAGAAATTGTTATTTTTGTTATGGTAACAAGAAATACGATATCCTGATTGGTTTGTATGTTTTTAGTGGCCTTCATAATGAAGTTATCCTTTTCATTGGGCTTCGTATAAATAAAAAAAACGTCTGATTGGGCCCCTCATAAAAATTATGGTTTTGTTATAACAATTTTTTAGGACAAAAACATAAAAAAATTTTAAACGTATTTCATATCCCCTTTTAACTAAACCAATTTGGGGAACGGGGCCTTACGTCCAAAGGTGTTTTTGTGTGTGAACCATCCGGGGTGGCTCATACCATTCATCTGAAGCGTATGGCTGTCAACCGATTTAAAAAAATATTTTTCTACTACTAGAAATTAGTACCTGGGCCTAAAAGGAAAAAAATATTTTTAAATTAAACTTCAAATAACGATGAGACTCATCCTTAAACTTAAACTGATGAAATGGGTATTTGTTAAAAATAGTACTATTAAGGGGCTATTAATTTTAATTATGTGTGGCTCGTTGGTCTTGGGTTACATCTCTGCTTCCAATGCAGAAGGTTAGGGTTCGATTCCCGCTCCGGCAAAATTTTTAAAACTTCGATTTGACTTAAATCCTTTATTCTTGGGTTTGGAGCCGTCCAGCAACGAGGGGTAAAGCGAAAACGAGGATAAAATCAAAGTTTTTCAGAATCGTCCTTTTTGATTCTGGTGTGATCCGCGGGGGTTTTCACTTTCCCCTACCAAAATTGCTATTTTAATATAGGAAAACGCTAAAATCCCGTCGCGTTGATGGATGAGCTTTTGTAAGTTTTTAGTTTGGGGTCCTTCGCAAGTGCTTTTTTAATGCATTGTAGGGATTGTTTTCAAGTTTCTATTTTTTTACTTGTTAATTGTTTTAAAACCCAAAAAAACTCTAATAAAAACCTTTTTTTCTAAGGATTCTGGTATCTTTTTTTAACTTTTTCTTTCAAAAAGAATCACCCTTACCTTAAATGTTTAAAGTCCATGTAAAAAAAATGAAGGTTGTTGCCCACCCTTTTTCGAATCCCCAAATGTCACGAAAACGCGCTTAAAATCGGGGGAAAATCGTAAAGTACGTATTCATGAGAAATATATCTTCATTGTACCCAAAAAACAATACGGTCTAAGTTCAAAGATTTCGAAAGGCCCCTCCAATTTTTATCAAGATCGGGTAGCCCTTTTTCCCGGGAAAGAGCAAACAAAAAAGACAAAAATACAAAAAAAAAAAAAAAAAAACATTGGAGCTAAAATTTTTTGAGGGGGGATAAATTGAATCTTTGCTTTTCTCATCCAATTGAAATATCAAACTTTGGTTGTTATCGGTTATTTAATTTTTTTAATTAAATATATCAATGCAATTTCTTCAATGCCGACCCAACACACAGAGAGGTTGGCGTGGCAAAGATAATGATTATGAAATAGATTGATTGTTCTCCTTGGCCCAGTGATGACGATTGAAATGATTTTTTTACCAATTAACCGATTTATTTTTCAAACTGTATGGATACAGTTCAGAGAGCTATGGCAACCATTAAAAAACCGGTCTAGTTTTAAAATGTTTTGGACTTTTTCTTTGCTGGTGTACACCAAGGCAAACTGGATGCACTTTTGTTGTGCCACGCAGAACTACGCCCCTCAACTAACTACCACAAACCCCAACATGTTCCCTTCACTCTCCAGATGCCGGAACAAGTAAACAAAGTTTTTTTCCCCCCAAAACCCATGACGGTACGTTCACTTCATTTTTTATACCACCATATTTTCTTTCTTCTATTACCCTCGGGCCCGGGGGGGAAATTGGGCCCCGAGCAGGTCTTTAATAAAAAAAGAAAAGAATTAAGGAAAAGTCCACCCCGCAAACTCAGCTATAATAACTCCCCAAAAATAGAGGCGAACTCTGGCAATCGTCGCGGGGACCCCTCCCCTTTCCCCTTTGATGAACTTTACGCGACGATGAAAATGCTCAACGAACGATGTCAAAGATGATCCCCCTTTCCTCCCCCTCCCCGTGGCTGGTTCGCCAGAAGGGCCCCCACATCCCCTAGGCTGAGTGGCGCTTATGACCAAACCCCCGGTTGACATGCCCTTTAAATTAAAATTTTTAAAAAAAAGATTCTCTCACTGTAAGAAATTTGTAAAAAAAGGGGGTGCAAAAGTTTATTTCAAAAATTAATTTTTTGATTTCCATGGGCCTACTAAACTGTATTCAACGGATTCTGGTAAGAATCATTGCATTCCTATGTGGCTCATTGATTCAACGATTTATAGAAGCTGTTTTATTTTTGTCATTCTTTCCCCTGTTGGAAAAGTAAAATTTGGGCGTGTGTCCTCCTTGACCAATCATGATTTTTTTTTTTCTTTCACATGATATTTATAATAAGTCGTAATTTTTATGACTAGGGAAACGCTTAAGGCTCTACTGGACCTGTATTATTTCGGTTGTTGCAGGGGGTTCGTACTTCCATGTATCTAACGACACAATTGGATATTTTTACAATTTTTTTTTTATTTACTCGTAAAGCGTCCAATAAAACTGTGTTGATACTTTTTCCAAAATTGTCCTTTTTTTTTAAAAAAAATTTTTGTTAATTTTTGGGGAATTTTTTAACATTTACCTGTTTTTCGCGATTTTTTTAGGCGTAACCAAGCACTTTTTGGAAAAAGTACGAAACACACGTGTAAATATCACCTTAAAACTAGCTTTCAAAAAATCTGAAAATTTTTTAAAAGGGGTGTTCGCTGTACAAGGGAAAGTACGAAAGCATTTTTGGGCGCTATTTTAGGTTTTTTTGACCCCAGCAAGTGGGAAAACCTAGCGATACAAACTTTTTAAACCATTTTGAGTAAAGGTAGTAATTTGTTGAAAAGTTTTTCTGTTTGGCTGCATGACTTTGCTGGAACTACTGGGACCCCTTTGAATCATTATGCTAGATCTGCGCTTTTAGAATGCTATGTTTGGGCGTCAATGTTTTTTTCATTTTCCCAGAAAATTTGTTCGTACCGGAGCACCCCAAAATTATAAATTTATTATATGTCGGGGACCAGTATTTTTTTGGGTTCGACCCCCATCGGACAATTTTGTTTATTTTTCACAACAGAAGAAAAAAATTTTAATACACCCACCACGGCGCGTTATTACTTTTATGCATCTCTGAGTTTTCAAATTTACTGACTGAATTGAAGTAAGATAATTTTTAGTGTATGCCTTTTGAAAGCTTGATGTACTAATATAATTGGGGGAAGGGGGGGTGGGGGGGGGGGAGGGGGGTTTTTATGGCAACAATCTATTTTTTTGGGTACGAACAAAAACTCTCTAATAGGAAAAAAAAAGGGGTTGAAGCACGGGGAAAACCCTTTCCCATGATGATAATAAACAAAATCTAAATACAGTTTTTTTCACTTTATTTGCAATTTAAAATTAAAACTTTTGTATATATTATTAGGTTTTAAAACAGTTTTACCCCCGGGATTAAAACAGGGCTGTCAAATTAGATGAGATAAGTCGTAACAAGGGCTTTTTTGTTGGCTATTGCTTGAATTTTAAAATTTTTTGGTAGATAAATTTATTTTTTATTTAACCACGGCACGGGACCTTTTTTATTTGAAGTTAAAAAAATTAAAAAAAAAAAGGGGGAGAGCATCTGCCCAGACATAAAGGGGTTTCGGGTTAATCCCCGGGGGGAGGCCCCCTTTTTTAATTTTGTCTATGATAAACTACCATCATAAAGCGTCATAGTCCCCAAAACTATAAATACTATCGGACATCAAGCAAAAGAAAAGCGTCTGATGTAAATTTTCGCCTTTGGTTTCACTTGCCCCACTTTTATGAAAAGTTCTTTACTCTCTCAAACTTACTTTTTCGGGAAGGAAACGGGAAATTAACTATTTATCCCGAAAATTTTAAAAAAAATCAATCTGTTTTCCCAAAAATAAACGAAAAAAAATCGTTTTTCCCCTTTTTTTATCTGGTGTACTCCCTATTCACTACTTATATTTGAAGATTTATTAAAATACGTCATCGCATACTGCTTTATTTTTGTGCAACATTGCAAAACTGTGGGCCCCGATGACAGCCCCGAGTCGAAATTACCAGTGTCAAGCGGCACCAGACTTTCATTTTTTTCGAAACATGCAGTGACCTTGTAACCGACGCAATTCTGTCACATCGGATATAGGCAAATCGGGTTTTTTTTTCATTCAGTTTATTTTTCGTGACTCTGGCTAGTTTCTATTTAGAAAGTGTTGACCCCCCATGAAAAAAAAGCTACAAGAATGTGTGGTGTAGGTGTGTTGGTTTAATGTTGAAAAAAAAAATTTGCTCCATGCGTGTTTATTAAGAATACGGTAATTGTAAGACTTTTCGTGTTGTGTGGGAATAATATTTGACTTGGGCGATGGTTTTATTTATATTTTTAAACCTTGGCTTTATAGTGGCGACTATGACGTTTATGTTAGTACTTTGGACAGAAATTAAAAGTGACTACCCCGGTGTTTGAACCGGGCCGGGACCTTAGCTTCCGGGAGTCTTACCAACGAGCTATGCAGCCACCAATTAAATTGTAAAATTTTTGGGTCTGTTTTGTACTTTGTAGAGCAACTAAAAAAACTAGAGAATACAAACCATCTCTATAACCCTAGATTTGGGGCTATACGATTTTAACCTTGGGCTTTATAAGTAGGCGACTTTTGACTCTGTTATGTTAGTACTTTAGAAAAAAATTAAAAAAGTGACTACCCCAGGGTTTAAACCCGGGGACCTTACGTCCACATGTAATGTACAAAATAGACCAAAAATTTAGACATTTTTAAAAATTGGTGGCTGCATAGCTCAGCTGGTAAAGCATACCCCGGACAGCTAATTTCCCGGGGTTAAAAACCCCGGGTTGTAGTCAACAATATAATGTTTAGAGTCGTATTTTTTTTTCTTGGGAAAAAACAATGCAAAAAACTAGTCTAAGGAAATGTATTATACGGTCTACTATTTGTTTTTTTGTATTAGGCGTATTTACTTTTTTTTTGGAACTTAATATTTGTGTGGGTTTTAAAAAAATAAAACAAAGCTTAAAATTTTCCGCTCGAGATGGGGGGGCCCCTTTTACGCATGATTGTAGTTTGTTGTAATTGCATATTTAAAATATAGTAGGGGCTCAGTTTTGGAATTTTTTTGTTTCGATTTACATGAAAACCTTATTTCGATGGCGCGGTTTCAGAGACCATTTTATTTACACACGCACCCATCCACACGTGACTGTTTGTATAATTTTTTTTTAAACCCCAGAAATACATTGGGGGGGTTTTCATGAAACGAAATTAAAAATTTTCTCCACAAGGTATTTAAGATCTGGATTTTCACTCTCCGGGCGGATTCCAACCAATTACATTATAGAGACGACGGCCCATTTTTGTATGTTTTTTGCTAATTACAGATTTGTTAAATTGAATATGAGTGAAAAAATTGTACCCTGACTAGAAATAAAAATAAAAAGGCTTGCATCCGGAAAACGCCTAAGGGCTCAAGAATTCCCCGGGTGCAAATTTCAGTAGGATTGTGGTGACGGGGTTCAACCGTTTCTTCCAATCAGAGTCCTCACGCGTTAGATAGCTACCTCTAACGGTTTTTCGGTCAAAGCAAGCCTGCCGGGTTTGACAAAAGCTATGTCAGAGATGCTGGAGAAATGCGAAAAAATTTTTGGTCTGGAAAATTTGTTCCAAAAGGCACAACAGAAGGCTGTTTTTTTGTAATATGCATTTGCCGCCTGCCGGCTGCCGCCCGAGTATCCAAAAACCATTGCCAATGCCCGGGGAGATCTTCAACCTTAAAAAATTTTAAAATTTTTAAAACAACTTTTAAAGCACTTTATCCCCCTTCCCAGGATTTTTAATAGTCAAAGCAAGGCCGAAGGAAAAATGCCCGACGTTTATTCTATTGTAGTAATAATACAGTGTTTTCATAATCCCCAATGACTTGGTTCGACTCTCATGACTCATTGGCCCTTACAGCAAACGGGCACCCCGGAATCGAAAACGAAAGCTGAATTGAAGTGTTTCAAAAATTTTCACAATGGTTATATACTGATCAAAATTCATAATTTTTGTTAAAATGTGATTATAAAAAGGGAATAATAATAAAATTGACACAACACATGAAAGGGAGCAATGTTCTTCTTATCAATGATGTACTTGTTAGTATTTGACTTTGCGAGAAAAGGTGTTGCTTTAAAAAATTTTTTTATGCATTTTTGAAAGAGAAAAAATGTGAAAGGTTTTTTCAAATGTCCCGAGAAATAATAATATAATAAGCAAATAAACAAACATAAAAAAATACTTCGAAAGAAAATTTATTACCGTTTCATAATTTAACAAACATTACATACATTGTGTTCCTTTTCCCCTTTACAATTATTTTTTTACTTCATTATAAATACGTGCCTTGCCGCGTGTAGATACGTGCTTACTTGGGGTCTTGGGTACGCTATTGGGGGATAGTTTTTGAAGAAAAAATTTTTTGAATAATTTATGTATGGTAATTTATGGAAATAGTTTTTACGAAAATTTAAAAATTTATGTTTCTTTTAGGCCCCCCCTACAAACAAATGTCTAATCAAAAGGGCCGGGGAAAAAGTTTATTTTTTTCTTTTCCCTTAATGCATCAGAAAAAATCGGAAACATAAAAACCCTGATAGGGACTATTTTGTACATATACATACTGTACTTTTATGGGGTAGGATTGATAGAAGAAATGTACGAGTTTCAATCGTTTTTATATTCAAATGTCAAATGAATAAAAAAAAAACACCTTTCTTTAGAAACCATTTCAATTCCATCTTATTACCCTCTCAAAGGATCATGCATGGGTTTCATCAAGCTTTGCACAGCTAGTTAAATATCAATTGATTAAAAGATTCACAAACCCAAATTTAAAATTTTGGTATCTTATGTACGTAGCTATAGCGCAAAAAACGGAAAGTTACAGTACCCACGCATAATAAAATTTCGATAAAATTTTAAAATAAATAGATTAAATATGTAAAAATCATGCCCCAAAATAGTCTTGTGGTCTTAAATCAGGTTTCGAAAATTTCATATATTCTTACGGGCTGTTTGATTCCACAGTTTTTTAGTCGGGAAGATTTTAAAACCTTTTTTTTTATTTATCAAACATTTATAACCAATTTGAATTTTCCCGATCAAAAAAACTCAAACCCAATTAGCACCCTCTGTTGAAAAATAACCCCTCCACGGAGCGAGACTGCGAACGATGTGAAAAATGCGTTGATGACTAAAATTAGTCACTCAACGATAATAGAGCTTTGCGCCTCGCGGACCGTAGACCGGACTCACGGCGCCGCACCGTATCGGGCTTCGCAGTACATCGGCAGCCACAGACGTTTCTTGCAAAATGCGGCCGTCTTTGGAGCTATTTTTTTGAATATTCTGAGGACATTTGCGAAATTTCCCCCCTCCGTGCCTCTTTCAAGCTCCCATTACACCAACTTGGGCCCACTGGGGCCAAAAACCCGTTGACCCTTTTAATCCCGCCGCGTTGTTGGAACGTAATTGGTGCATGGCGCCTGTGTTATGCGGATTTTCTAGTTCTGTAAAAAAAAATTTTCTAAGTTGAAGTTTTTTTTAAAATTAAATTAATAAAAAAAAAATTTAAGGGTTAATTTTTTAAATTTTTTTTTAAATTAATCGTAATAATTTTTTAAAAAAAGGAAAAAAAAAAAGTAAAAAATTTGGATTTTTTTCACGAAAAATTTTTTTCGATGCGCTCAAATTTCACACGAAAAATAAATTTTAAAATTAAGGTTTGTAAAAAATCTTTCAATTTGGGGTAAAGCAGTAGGGGTTTTTTTAAATCAAAGAATGTTTAAAAAAATCAAAAAAAAACGTAAAATTTCGATTTTCATAAAAAATTATTTTTCGATTGGCTCAAATTTCACACAAAATTAAATTCATAAAATTTAAGGACTGTGAAAAAATACAAACGGATAAAGCAAAGTAGGTTATAAATCGAAGAATTTTAAAAAAACGAAAAAATTTAAAAAATTTTGATTTTTATGAAAAATAAAATTTTCGATTGTGCTCAAATTTCACATAATATTTAATTCATAAAAAAAAGATCTGTGAAAAAATCATTACAATTTGGGATAAGCATGTAGGTGTTATAAGTAAGGTTTTTTTTTAAAAAAAAAAAAAAAATCAAAAAATTCGTTTTTCATCAAAAATTTTTTTTCGTTGCCCCAAAAAAACGTGGGCAGTTCTTGTTCGGGAGATCTCGAAGGTCCCCAGAAAATGTCATTAAAATTGGATTAGGGTTTAGCCGGAATCGTGTTAACAGACACACAAAAATCAAACGAAAAAAAAAAAAAAAAAAATCTTTCCCGATTTTTTTCTCCAGTGTAGTGAAATGAAATTTTCGCTACGCTCATCCAATAATATAATTGTGTTGTGTTTCGAGAACTATGTATCTGGAGGGCCCACGTCATTTCCCCAAAATTTATGAAACTGGATTCTAAACAAAAAGGTTAGTAAGGTTGAGGTAGGTTGACAAACCCAATGCATAGAATGCAATTAATTACCATTATTTGTTATTACCCAGTCAGTATTTTGGGTTTTTTATTCCCTGGTTTAGTTCCCACAGTTACTTAAAACACTGGCAGCCAAAAACCAAAACCCCTAACGTAGGTATCCCCAGACCAGCAGTAACCCCCCCTCGCTGGGGTATGGACGCACCTTGGCCATTGTATCCGCCACCCTCTTTATCCCCCCCACTGTTTGTAAAAAAGGCACTCTAGGAGGCCATTCCTATTGTATCATTGGCAGTACCCTATCAGGTGAATACATTCTTAGTTATGGCTTAATTACGACCGTATGTCAGGGTTTAGTCATGTGTCTACTCACGGTAGATTCTGAGATTGTAATTTGTGGCTTTTTTTTTTGTGGATTTTTTTTTAACTACTATAACCCTATTATTTATTTAAATATCCAACAGTAAATCCCCGAGCATTTAGGGTTCCCAAACCGTCCGGAATTTTCCAGACAGTCCTGATTTTGATCCCTTTTGCCCAAAAAGGGGAATTGCCTCTTTCCCGGAGGGCACTTTGTCCGGAATTTTAAAAAGTCATTTTGTACTACATTTTTTTTTAAATTTTAGAGTATTGCAGTAATTAGTTTTTTTTTCTCTCTAAAGTTGGTACATCATTTGGGTTTGGAATTTGGAAAAAAAGTTATTTTCTTTCATTAGCCCCCCTTTCCCGTAGTCCTACCCCTACTATCTGTTGATCCCCTGCTCACTACCCCCCCCCAAACCCCTTTGTATTGTATGCCACTTGGCGAGGGCAGGCGCTACTTGAACTCCCCCGGCCCAAAGGCCAAGTAATAAAATCAGCCTGGGCGAAAACAGAAACGAGTTTTCATTTTAAAAACACTAGTAAATGGTCCCTACGGCCCAGGGTTTTAAATATCTTTAATTTTAGTAAATAGTTATTTTTAAAAAAAATATAAAATACCTAATAAAATTTCAAATTGGAAAAGTTTTTAAAATGGATTCATTTTTTTTAACTTTTTAAATTTAACTTTTTTCTCTTTCCAAAAAGTTTTTACGAAAAAATTAAACAAAAAGCTAGAATTAAAATGTAAGCTTTTTTTATTATAATTTATAATTAATGTATGATTTTCCCAGATTCCCAACCATGATATACCAGTCATTGAATCTTTTAAATTTTACCGGCTGTTTTTTTAAGGTTAAAAAAGGGGCCAAAAAATTGCCCCCGGCGGCTGGGCTTCGCCCCAGACCCCCCGGTGCCCACTAAAAATTGCGCTTTGTCCGGGAAATTTTGTTGACCCAAGTTGGTAACCCCAAGAGCATTTAAATAAACATTTTTGAGAAATATAAAATAAATTATGTAGTTATGAATTTAAAAACCTCCCTTTTTAAAATTTGTTTTTTTATGAATTGGATAGATTAAAAAAACTAGACCCCCATTTTTTTTATTTATTTTTTTTTATTTAAAATTCTATCCAAATTTATCAAAAAATGATTTACAAAGGAGATTATTTAATTCATAACTTCATATATTATTATTACTAGTTCTCAAAAAATGTTTAGTTAATGCTCTGGCAATTTACTGTTTTGATATTTTAATCAATACATTTTTTATTTTCTATGGAGTATGTACGCCTATTTCAGTTTTTTTTTAAATCTCTTCTGGCTGCGTTCAATATTAATTAACCTCAAAGAGTCAAAACGTTGTACATCAGAGCACTATGTGCTATACATATTCACCGTTCTCCCTATCTTGCGTAGGCTATGTTGGGTTTGTCTTCTTCTTCCCAACACCCAGAGTTGAGATTTATGCCATTCTCTGCCTAGTTGCCCAGTAAAGGGTTGCCACATATTTCAATCTCCCAATTCCTTAAAAAAATGTGACTGGAAGGATTAAAGCTAAAGGAAATACAAAAGCCGTTAAATTTTGCTCAATGTTATTTATTAACTAAGCTTTAAACGTCAATATTATATGCTTGATTATGATTGCCTTCAGAGGAAGGAGGTTAATATTAAAAGCTTGGAAGCTATTTTAAGAAGTCGTCTGGCTTTTCTAGTAAGCTGCTTTCACAACCCCTTAACATACATCAGTTCATGGACTTACAATGTAACTGGCGTTAGGCCCTGCAACATTAAAGGGTGCAGTGCATCTGTGATTCTCGTTTCCGGTTTAGCTTGAATTTTTAGCAACAATAACGTTGGCGGCCTTTTTTAGCCCTTCAAAATCTAAACATTTTGAAAACAGGCGAAAATGGCGACAATGTATGACGATTTTTGTTTTTCGGGGCTAGTTCACAGTACCGTAACGTATTAACAAGAGATGCATATCCATGCCTTGTAAATCCATTATCAGTTGATGCATTTTTCCTTCTTACAGGTTGACTTTACAATCCAGCATCCTTAAAACGGAGAAATTTCCGAGGCAGAAACGTGAAAATGTTGCTTTTTGATGGTCATATTTTAAAATATTTTCTATGAAATGTGATAAACATGTTTAATAATAAATAAATCTTTTAATAATAGCTGGAAATGACTAGATTGGTGATTGACCTATTCAATAAGGAATATTTGAATGCATTGTTGTTATCTTCATTTCTTGTCATGTTTCTTGGGTTTGATTTTGTTGGTCGACTGCGCAGGGCTGCCGTACTGCCGCAGATAATCTTGGGCGGCGAAGATCTGTAATCAGAGCAATTTTTAACCCATCAGTTTTTCTTTTTTAAAACGCGCTATGGTACCCTTAAAATCCAATTGTTTGTACAAAAGACGGGGGGCAAAGTGCATTCCAGTTAAAATGTTAACTGCTCCTATGAAAATTACCCGATTTACCTCAAATAAATTCTGAAATATAGTCTAAAATTAATAAATGTTTAGAGGTTATGAACTCTCCTACAAATTTGTATTGGTGTCAAAATACACAACCCCCACCTTCGTCATATCAAGCAAAATATTTCACACTGCCTTAACCATCAATAGCCCGCGCGCCGCCATACCGCCTACGAATGCAAACATATCTTTCCTTCAAGCATAGACACGCCAAAACTTGACCTAGATACGTGCCAAAAATATCGTTGGATGCAGCAAAGTGCGTAGAGTTTATCGAGCGTGATCTCTTGGTGATTGGACGAGCCATTCTCATACCTATAACGACCGATAATGTAGCGTGCTGTTCAAGCTCCTCGTCGATTCGACGGCCAAGTAATTCGGCGGGCACTACACACAGCCCGTCGAATCGACGCTCGGAAAAGCCCGTGAGTTAATGTACGATCCATGGATATGTACGTATATGACTTTACCCAGAAACGTACCATGTAGGCCTATCACAGTTTTTACTTTTTAGTTTTTAGTTATAATTTTAATTTATAGTACTACCAGTACATACTTTATTGTTCAAGCCTAATATTTCAGGGTTGCCACTTTCAAGGATTTCATCATTTTTCAAGGATTTTTATTTTTTAAGGTATCTCAAGGATGCCAGGATTTTTGGCAAAATCTTAAGATTTCCTACCATAGTTAAAACTAGGAAAACGCTAGAGTCCCGCCGCGTTGATGGATGAGCTTTTTTTGTATGTTTTTTGTTTGCGTAGGACCACTTTTCCTTTGCAAGTGCTTTTTGAATGCATTGTAGGTGATTGTTGTCAAGTTTCTATTGTTACTTGTTAATTGTTATTATAAACCTCAAAAAACTCATATTAAAACCTTTATTTCTATGAATTCTGGCTAATTTTTTCAACTTTTTCTTTCAAAAGGTACTTCATCACCATAACTTTAATGTCCATGTGAAATCTGAACGTTGTAACCCCACCCGTTTGGTCAGAATCGTCCCAAATGTGACGAAAAATGCACTAAAAATCGAAAAACTTTATTAAAACCTTTATTTCTATGGAACCCTGGCTAACTTTTTCAACTTTTTCTTTTAAAGGTACTACATCACCAAAACCCTTTAAATGCCCATTTGAAATATGAACTTTTGTAGCCCTACCCTTTTTGGGTCAGAATCGGCCCAAATGTCAAAAAAATATCGCACTAAAAAATCGAAAAAATCGTAAAAGTACGATTTTCATGAGAAATATTTATTCGTTGTACCCAAAAACGTGGCACGTCTAAGTTCAGAGATTTCAAAGGTCCCCTTCAATTTTAATCAAGATAGCTTATGCCTTTTTGCCCGGAGTCGTGCAAACAACAGACAAAAACAAACAAAAAAAAAATAAATAAAAACACCCGAGCTAAATTTTTTGGGGGGTCAGTGAAATTGAAGTCTTCGCTTCGCTCGCTACGCTCATCCAAATACATGAAATTATACATTATATTTATTTAAAATTCAGCCTAAAAAGAAATCAACAGTGGGTAATAAAAACATCAGAAGCACCAGGTAATAGAAATGATTGTAGACACAATGGTGGAAAACGATAACGTTAATACATGTTCTAAGAAAATTCAGATTCTTATGTAATATGTAATGCTAGTTAAATTCTCAAAAATAAATCTGGCATACGGTATTATTGTATGGAATCCTGAAAATTTTTGACATTCCTTCATGGAATAATGTGCAAGATACTAAATAGCATTTCAAGGTTTTTCTCAGGATTTTTTAAGTATCTTTCAAAGGGTAAAAAAAATTACTTTGGGGGCAACCCTGTAATATTTCTATAACATATTGGGAAATTGTAATTTCAATTTTAAAAACCCACGTAATTTCAATTGATTCGTTAAAATTAAATATTGTTTTACTATTTGTTTTGTTTTATGTGGTTTTAAAAATGATTGAGCTTTTGCACAATTTTAGAATAAGTGGAAAAATTACAAATAGTAAATCTTTTATTCTTTTCCGCTAGTATTTTGGTTAATGGATTAATGATTCAAATCACTAATAGAAAAGCACATGTGAAATACAGTACATGTGGTTCCGGGGAGCTAAGTACCCGATTTTTCGGTTTCGGTTCCGGATAGTTTGTTTTAAAAAAATGTATACATTTCTAAAAAAGCAACCTACCCAAATCATCTTTCCCTCTCAGAAGTGCAATCACTTTAAAATAAAGTTGGTTATGTAGATGTATGTGACTATTCATCAAGAAATTCAGCAGCCACCATCACTTTTCAAAGATAAGCTGTTGGATCCTATCTCACCCCCAATATTATCCAAAATACCTAATTGTAACAAACCAGTCTTTTGAACCTCTTTCACTTTATATCTTTCTTCACCTCTGGGTCGAGATGGCGGCCTACTCTACACCCTCTGGTGGGTCCGTGTTGCCCTTGTTCCTTACAATTTGACTCCCTTGTCCTGCTGGGGGTGCCTAGCAGGTGATGAACCTGTTAGCCCCTACTCGTCTTTTCCCTTAAACCCTCTTCACCTCCCACCCAAAGAGCTAGTATAGCACGTGTGCCTGTGCTACACCCAAAGAGCTTGCAATTTGTAGTATTTGTTTCCTTTCTTTTTTTCGAACCCAGTCACAATTAGTAGGGCAGCCTCTCTCGGTTGCCACGGGGTCTTGGTTCAAATCCAGGTAAGACAGGGTTCTTTTGTCGCCCAAGCACCAGAGTCTAGGAGGGAAGCCCCTCACTGGTTGTGCTGTGTTGTGACTTTCCACCCTTCCTATCTCTAACCTTTCTTTTAGAATGAATGAAAGGCACCCTTGCCCAGCAACAGCAGGAGGGGCAGCTTTTCTCTTTGTTGCCAAGGGTCCTGGTTCGAATCCGGGGTAAGTCATGGATTTCTTGTCTCCCGAGCACCAAGTTTGGGAGGGAACCCCCTTACTGTCTGTGCTGACTGTGTCCCCCCAGTATGAATGGTGTGTAAAGTAACCTTGCTGATGATGACAACATGCATGCAGAATTTACTTCTTGCGTGGCCCTACCACAGGTTTGGTTATGTGTTGTGGTTTTGTTTGCATGTAGTTAGCTGATTTTTAGTGGCCACCCATCCGCCTGATGAGTCCCAGAAGGACGAAACGCGTCGTGGTTAAGGTAACAAACAACTTTAAATTAGCTGCGGTTGTCATCACAGGTGAAAAGTTTTGTTGCCCCCAGCCCTTCAGGCTGGGTTTTATGTTCTTAATGTTTTCTATGCTTTCCCAACCTGTCAACCCTTCTTTAATCATACAATAAAAAATAAAGTTATGCCCACTTCATTTTTTTTCGAAGAATAAACACGGACAAAATAAAATATAAATGCCGTGATCGCAAGTCTTGAATGGAAGTCGAATTAATTTGTTAACACTAAACTCTTAGAGCGTCGAACAACACGATCCAGGCAGAGATGTCGACACAACCACGATCAAAGCCTCCTAGAGCTATGCGCAGTCTGTAGCGTGCACGGTGTGGAACTAGCATGAGTGTATTCCGGCGGCCAGACCCGGGAAAACTTTAGGCAGCGCCTTCTACTGGCGAGAAGTCGTGATTTACGTGTCGATTCAAACTACCCGAAACCAAACCGAAGTCAGTTCCAAATTGTCGCGACCAAAATTTTGGGTAACCCCCCCACACCCCTACTATCAACTATCATTCAAAAGTTGGTTTGGCCATACTACTTTTTTAAATTAGTGGGCAAAATAGGGTGCGAATAGTCCAGCCCACTTATAAAAACCCAACTTGACAAAACTGATTTTATTTTGTTAAAAAAGAAATTTTTTTAAAAGAGTCACTTTACATGTATTTTAATTAAAAGCTTTAAAATTACTTTTGTTAAATCCAAACTTTTTTAAAGGAGTTTTCTATAAGTGGGGTCGACTGATTTTAAAAAGACATGTCCAAACCGTGTTTAAACATACTGTTTAAATTAAATGGTCAAAATAGGGGGGCGGGAGAGTGCCATTTAATAAAGACGGTTCTCACCCCTCTTGACGGGGTCTAGGCTGACGACTGAGGGCGCCGGACTGGGCAGCTCCGACGCAAGCGACAGCTGACTGACGGACGTGGCCAGACTGGAGGCGAGCCTCGCTCGGGGACGAGCCGGGTGAGTAGAGCGGGGGG
The DNA here is from genome assembly GCA_024449915.1 of Sweltsa coloradensis. NCBI lineage: Eukaryota > Metazoa > Arthropoda > Insecta > Plecoptera > Chloroperlidae > Sweltsa > Sweltsa coloradensis. The sequence continues at coordinate 26,411 of JAMZAV010008351.1, forward strand.
AGAGACAGACCCTTGTCTTCGAGGTAGCGCGTGATGACCGGGCCGCACTCTATGTAGCGCGTCACCAGCTCCGCCGCTGCTGCGGGGCGCTCGGGGTTCTGCTCCTGTAGTTCCCGCGTCTCCAGCCCTCTCGGGGAGGAGACAGGGTACGATGCATGATAAGTGAACACGCTAGTCAAGGTCCTCTAGGCATTGCAACTCCTCGACAATCTAAAAACTCTCTCATTGAAAGGGGAGAATTAACTTATATTCACTCTAGCTCAAACTTCACTCATAGGGTATCTATAAAGGATATTATTTAGTTAGTGGTTTACTAGACATTAAATGCTTCGTTATAAATTTGTTGTATTCTAAACTTATCTTCGTTTTCTTTTTGGGTCATGAATTGTTGACATATTAGATTTATGTCAAGTAAGACTCGGGGAATCCAAGTTGTCTCCTTTTTCCCCGGGACCAAACATTAATTAACCTTGTCATCAGGCATCATGTACAGCCATGTGTAGGGCCCAAAAAATTTATGGTAAATAACTTCTTAAATTTTGGGTTAGAAAACGGGGAAAAGTAATAGGCCTAGATTTCTTTAATAAAACGACAAAGTTTTGGTGAAATAAATTTTTACAGTATTACACTGGTACCGTGCATTAACATTTCTTTTAAGCGTATCCTTCACTTTAGAGCCTATATTCTCCTGTGACTTTTCCCCCTGGGGGCCCATTTTTGAAAACCCAACTTGGACATGGCTCGAAAATACAAGATTTAGAAAATTTTGAGCGGATTTTTTTTTGGTCCCAATTTTGCGAAACTAGTTTTTTTTAGTTATTTTGTAATAAATTTTTGCTGCATAAACATCATGTTATGTGTTCATAACCCACAAATAGTTTAAAATTTCACAAAAGTTAAATTTTTCCAAAATAAATATTTGGCGAAAAATCCTTGCCTCAACCCCATTTGTTTTACTACACTAAATCAATTGGCAACCCAACTCAATCTATAGATAGTCCCCCTCATCTAGTGTCTTGTATTTTGGGGTCCCCCGCTTGCCGCACCTCCCTCACTAGCTTGCGTCTGCCGCTCGGCGCGCTTAGCTTGCCCTGTTCTCCTTTTCAGATCCTTCCACATGGCCGCCTCGTGTTCCTTTCTGAAAAAACCCTGGCGGATATCCTCCTCCGCTGATGAACCTTCCGCTGTCGACTCCAGCGACTGCGGACCAATTTACAGTAAAAAAATAAACATTTGACAACTTTTATTTAAAAGTCTACCCACCCACATAAAAATCATAATCTCTGCAAACCAAAAATGTAGAACCCGGCAACATTGTAAAACATGAACAGGGGAATAAACAAAATGGTAAACCATGACCGGATTTTAAATGAGAACCACTGTGACAGTATTGATTTTTACGGGTAATTTAAGCAGTAGCTGTTTCAAATTGTTAAAAAAGTGGATAGGTTACAGGTTGGGAGAAACGGAAACACAATAAAATCATACTTTTCTACTAATTTGATAAAATTTAAATTTACCTTTTTTAACTAGTTGTGCTGAAAGTTGATTTAAAACAAAATATCAAGGGCAGAAAAAAGTCCCCTCGCAACATCAGCTAGTAAGAGCGAGTATATTCTCCCCGAACTAGAGACAAGCTCTGGCAAACGCCGCAGGACACCCCCCCCTTCCCTTGCACCTTCCCGACGCGATGACAATGACGACCTTGCGTGAGAACCTCCCCCCCTTTCCCCACTTACCCGTCTGGTTCTGACCACGTGGGCCCCCCTCCCCATATCTCCCCAGGCTGGTGGTGCATTTTGACCTAACGGTTTTACGCTGAGACTATACGGCCTCTCTCTGAGTTACTTAGGTCTTTTGGCTTTGGTCGGTCGAAGATCGATTTGTATCTCGAATCGATGTCGTTTTTTTCAGTGGAAAGGGGAGATATGTAATTTTTCATGAGCTGGTTCAGGGTACTACTGAGGCAAATGGGGGTTTAAAAGTGGGAAAACCCTGTATAAACTAATTAAAAAACTAAAATCAGAAAGGGTTTGATTTAAAACAGAAAATGGAAAATTTCATTTTTTATTTCAAAAAAGGGAAACATGTGATTTACTTAAATTTAACAATTTTAATATAAAATCTATGTCAATCTTTTTATTTTAAAATTTTAGAAAAAGCCAAATCATATTTTATCATTTTCGCATGTACGTCACCCGGGGGGGGGGCATTTGTTTGGGCCTATTCGTTTAAGCCTGGTGCTGGTCTTTGATTGGTTTTCATAACCTACGATCGGTTTTTTTATTGTTGAGAGCGGCGTTTGCGGGGTGGTCGGAGAGCTTTGAGACTGAAGTTTAAAACGGGGGGGCGTTTTTGGCGTTGGGGGGAAAAGTTGAAAAAACCGTTTG